>KB666132.1:23336-177142 GCA_000349065.1 Anopheles quadriannulatus | reverse complement strand
GTGCGTTAGAGTCAAAAATTGATGCGCACTGTCAAAAATTGATGCCTTAGAGGCAAAAATTCATGCGCAGTGTCAAAAATTGATGCCTTAGAGCCAAAATTTGGTGGCAACGACTGTATAAACCTGTAGGAGCTTCATATCAAAAGCTGATACAAACTAGAGCAAGGAAAATAGGATAAAAATAAAGTTTTTTTACGTACTGCAGCTCATTTTGACGTCTGCAGTAAGCGTGATAATAAAAATACCACAGATGCCTTTAGTTTCCCGACATTCTATATTTGCTTCCAATGGATTTCTAGGAACAGAATTTGCACCATTAATGTTTGCATTAATAAAGAAATACCATTCGAATATGCTTCTCCGCTTCTCCCTTCCAATCAGTCCAGTTGGAATTATTTTATTCATTACCTCTCAAAATGCAATAACACCAAAATTGCATTCTGGCTGAGCGATACACAAAAACTGCCACAAAAGAATAAAGATCGATCTATCTTACCGTTAAAAAAATATCACTTCAACCCATCCCCCCCCCCCCCCCCCCCACGACCATGCGAGTGCACCGTAGCTCGAAGCTAATAATACACACACACGCCAGTTTTTGTTTTATTTTGTTTTTTTTTTTTTTTGCAACAGTCAACTCATACATCCAAGCGTTCAATTACTTTCTTCTTTCTTTTCTACAGTTTTTCGCGCGAAACAAAACAAAAACAACCAAATGTGTGATATAAAGTTACGCAAACAAATGGATTTTCGCTGCACTGTGTGGGTGGGTGCGTCGCCACTGACAATATTGGACACGCTCATTTGATTGATTGATAGTGATTGGCTTTTTCACTCCACCGGAGGGGGGGGGGAGGGATACAGCGAGATAAAATATGTTCATATTATTTTTTTGAAAAATGCATACACCTTTACTCATTTTGTTTCGCCTATCGGCCTATCTCATGCTAGCACGAAATGAAACGCTCCGAACGGGTGTAAATGTTATGATTGCGAAACTTGATGCATCACGAGAGGAGATTAAAAGGGAACAATAAATTTACTTTGAAGGTGTCATATTTTTCTGTGAAATTGAACCGAACATAAACAACCATCAAGCAGTATGCATTGAAAAAAAAAGTCTAGCGTTAGGTAAAAAAGGAATTATTCAATCCAAGCATCCGTGACGAGCGGTGCCGAGGAATAGTTTGTGGCATAACCGCAGGCGCTGTTGTATGCTAATTGCATACCTTCATGCTATTATAGCTGAGCTTGCCTGAAGTTATGCAGTCACCCAAACAAAAGCATATTGTACGTTGATTTTACCATCCATTTAAAAGCTGTGATAAGAATTTCAACGCAGTATCAATATTTAACATCTATCCATTATTTGTTCCGAGTGCATTTCATTTTAGAATACGCGCACATTGTAACGTGCTCTAGGAATTAGTAACTTTTTTGAAATTATTTAATTACTACAGATTTCAGTAATTTATTTCAATTCATTTGATGTGCGATATTGCTCCATATCTGATCGCTTTATCTGTTCGTGTATCTAACGCCTAACACTGAAATAGCTTACTCAACATTGCATTATTTTTCTCTATCAACTAACAAAACCCACCGGACCATAATTGGGCTTAACTATGAAAACCTCGCACAATCATCCTCCAGCAACAAACCAACAGTGGCGGAAAGGCCACCAAAAACGATTTCAATAATTCATCGCCCTTTCAGCCATGGCCGGTCAACTAGAAGGATGTGAAGATTTGCATAAAGGTGCCCCTGGATATTCCAGCCTCCCAGAGTACGGGCACCATACAACAGCAACAAAAAAACCCACCTATCGCTTCAATCGATTCTACCAGGTCCACCCGGGAGACCTGATTGATTGACTCACCGAAGGCATAAGTGTTGGATCCAGCGTAACGATTTATGTCCAAAGCGTTTGCCGTGGCGAAATCCTGCTGTGATGAATATTTATACCATGTTCTCCTGGTTTCCCTGGATGCAAAGTTACTTGACTTTTTTTTAGATATTTTTTTTGTTTGGAAAATTCATACGAAAAAAAGCTTCCCTTTCCTAACCTGCCAATCGGATTGATTGCATGGAATTGTTCTCAACTTTCCAAGTGCCCCAACGTTCGCTCATTCCAAGCCGTACAAAAACGTCCAAAAGTGGCCAATTCGGTTGGCCAAAGGCTACAGCCGTTACAGGTAGCTGCGATTGAACAATTCCCTCAGTAGCAAACGCCTAGAATGCGTTAAAAATTGCCCACAAAAAGCTACCAAGGGATGGCGAATTGTGTCATTGTTACTAGCAGAAAAGGTTAACTGGAAAGGCAAACAAAAATCTCTCAACCTTCAACTTTGCTGATCTGCTTTTTCTTTGCACTTTCAGCGATACGCCTGGAAGCGAAAGTACTTGCGTAAGTAGCACTTGAGGAAAATCGAATGAAAAGTTGACAAACCAAATATTTTATAACCCGCTCCCGCCCTGGGGTACAGTTGGCGAAACTTTTGGCACACACCAGAGAAAAACGCCTCCGAAGCGTCATTAGCTCCGAAACCCCGTACCGCCGGTGGAATGTCGAAGAAACGGCTTCCGCTAACAACTGTCAAACGTCTTCCTTCGGGGAGGGCGCAAACACACACACACACACAAACACATTTCAACCGATAGAACTCTGCGCTGTGTGCTAGCGAGCATGTGCCATCTGACATAACGATGCCTCCGACCGAGACACCTTCAATATGAAGTCATGAAAACTAATAACACACATAAATCATTCCCAACCCTGCCCCCTGGCAAACATGGGGCCTCGCACGGGACCTTTTACCACTCCCGAGCCTGGGAGTATAGAGGAAGGTCAAACGTTACTTGTGGCGTAGCATCAGTTCTTACTCATGTCACCACGATAAGATAGTTTGCCGGCTAGAATGGAGACGACCGGCGACGAAGATGGATTCACAAAAACACACGGTTTGCGAAGAGACGGCAAGTGAGCGCCCTGGCAAAAAGTTAGCTGTGCACGGACTTTTTTTTTCTTTTCTTTCTGCCCCACCTATGGCAAGAAGATGATGTTATTTGTGCCGCAGTACTTGAAAAATTTATGGTCCCGAATGCATCGGCGAAAGTTCATTAGTAGTTCAGGGTATTTGGAACGGTAAAGCGTGCATGCATATATAGCACACAACTCGCAAGATGAATTACATCAGGTAGGGCACATTTATTCGTTACAATATGGACTCGTCGTTTGTGTTGAAAACGTAGAATTATCTGCATAAAATTATGCATCTTCTCTTAGTCGAGAACTATTTCAATGCCCCATTCGTTCAGGTTTCCATTGCCGAAATGTATACCAAATCGTCAAATAGAATATTTTACTGGAAATGGGGCCCTTTTCGTTGTAAGTTCGTAGGCTGAAATTTCAGCCTGTCAGCTGTTTGCATTGTATAGCAGTTTTCGAGCAGCTATCTAAGTGAGTATAATATATTGGTGGGCTTATCCCAAGATGTATGAATTTAGAAGGCTCATTTTTATCGCTCTATTTCTGAATGAAGATCTTAAGAGTGTTTTGTGTATTCGTCAAGCCTCCAGAAAGCTTGTTTGAGCAAAAGCTTTCACCCGTTCTGTCAAAAAGTGATGTTCAAATTTGGTTGTAAAAAATATGCTATGAGACCACCTGGACTACATACACTTTTATTCTAGATTTCATCTCCTGATCTCTTTAATGCACCTTGGGATAAATGTAAACATCACCTTGTTTTGCCATTTTTCTAGTAGGTACTCAAATCTAGTTCTAGCTTTGAGGCTAGAATAATCTAGACTGAAAATTGAAGGCCAGTTTTTTGTGTGACTGACTAGAATCGTGAAGGACCCCTATTATGATGTTTTTTTTTTAATTAATTGAATAATGTGATCGTCAATTTTTGTTTCATTATAGGGTAAATGTACCATTATTGAGCAGGTTAGTGCAGCAGTTTCACAAAAACTGCTCGTACACTTACAATTTTTATTACTTTTCATGAAAGTGACATTAGTTTGAACGATAAACTATCGTATTATGTTGTGCTATTTTTTATTTGCCGATTTCAATGTATTTTTTACAGATATTCGTGAAAATACAAACACTGTTTTTGTTCCTATTTTCGGCAGTTTGGTCCTATTTTCGGCAGGCTGTGCTCCTATTTTCGGCAACGCGAAAACGGGTCAGAAAATGTTTTAATATATGGCAATAGATAGACAAAAATGTTTAAAACAGTTTCACACTCTCACTTTCTTAGGATTGGAGTTGAAAAGTACTTAAATTATGATTTTTATGTTGCCTATTTTGGGAATTTTGCTGGCAATTTTTACAGTCATTTTGATTTGAGTTACAAATAAAGTAGGCATTGGAGAAATGAACCTGCCTGACGGCTGTAGAGAACGGCTCCGACTGGCTCACAAATTTTTATATTTCTCTCAAGTTATTGGATTATTTACAGTGAAATTGGTGAAATTTGATACAAGAAATGTGGTTTTATGAGTCGACATACGCGTAGTAGTGTTCTGATCAAGTTATAAGTGAATATTCATCAAAATCAAAAGTGTGTTATTGTTACGAGTTTCGGCAGGAGCCCACCGCAGTTATCTGTCAAAAATCAATATTTACTGTGTACCTATTTTCGGCAGCATTTAAAGAGAAAAATAACTTGTTTTTCGTGATTTTAAAATTCCAAGCGGGCTAGAATAACTGCTGCAGGCATACAATCTTGCATAAAAACCACACTGTAATTGTGTTAGTGCTCTGGTTCTTTTAATAATGAAACCTGCCGAACTATTGGCTGACAGCTAGTCTGCAGAAAAAATGTGAACTCCGCACATTTTGTTTGATATTTTGAAAAATATGCAAGGAAATTATGTGACACTTCGTACATGAAGAACAAAAGAGTATATCTTTATTTAAAAAAAATGTGTGAGGACTATTTGCAACGCATTTTTTCGTAATTACACGTTTTTAGTTACCCTGCCGAAAACAGGTACACTGCCGAATATTGGTACAGTTACCCTATATTTTAAAATTTTCTCTCTTTTCTCTTCTTTGGCACGAAAACCGCTGTCGGTCAAGGCCTGGCAAGTACCCACTAGTGAAGTGAAGAGCTTGGCTTTCAGTGACTCATTGTTACCATAGCAGGATAGTCAGTCCTAAGTATGGGGGCACGTTCTATTCGGGACTTGAACCCATGACGGGCATGTTGTTACGTCGTACGAGTTGACGACTGTACCACCAGACCGGCTCAAAAATTTTAAATAAACAAAAAATATCAAAAAAGTATCAAAAAATCTGGGCTTAAAAAAGGTAAGTGCGTTTCTATGATGATTTGAAAAAAAACCTGCTTTCAGAAATGTAGTAATAAAACCTTTAATATCTTCATCCTGATTGCTACAATAATTCCAAGTAGTTAAGTTGTTAGTTAGATAGTAGATAGTTAGTAGATAGTCAATTTGGCATTTTTAGCAAAATAATCCTAAATTTTCACACAAACCTAATCATTTTGCTTTAGGTTCTGATAACTCGATGTAGCTTTTTTGCAAAAAGCTGCTGGGATTTTCAACTTACATATACTAAAAATTTAAAATTTCATGTAAGCATTGTGAAGTTATCTTCAAGAAAATATGATAACACGATTTGTTCCATTCCCGGATGCATAGATATATGGGAAAATAGGGAAAAAAATTTAAAATTATAATGTTGTTGTGCCTAGTTAATTGATCATATATCCATCCATTGACCTGATTCAATCTCGAAACACTGGTGCTCAGCAATATATTTATTTTCACCAGGATTGGTAAAAGTTGCATGGTTAACAGTTTTGCTAAGTACTTATGTGAAGCTTTTGTTTAACAATATTTTTATTCATAGCGAAGGTGAAGCACAAATCTTTAAAACTATTGCATAAATTATTTTCTTCAATGTTAATGTTTTTTTTTATTTGATCTTTCAGGAATGACTAAGAACATGGGAGTGAGGATAATGTTACTAAACCTTTGAGCACGTGCCTTACATAATCGGTTGTAATGCAGCTCACATTCTTACTTCGCAGAAGAAACTTCTTGCCCCGGGTCAAATGCTCGCAGTGAGCACTTTTCCGATAAGGAAACGACCCTTCCCTACACGTGGTGAAATGATTGGCTTGGGCCACAATTTTTTCTTCCATGCACACCTGTAACCTGTACCGAGGTGCTAAGGTTACACTACACAGAGCGATATTTATGATTGGTAGTATCGCACACCTACAGGGCCCCGAACCTAACGATCATCATCATCTTCATCATCCTCATCATAATAAGCCACAAACCATAGCAAGGAAAAACACAGACTCACACACACACAGACACACCAGGAGTCCCATTTTGTACCCTTAGCGGCGCACAGATCCCGTGATGCAGTAACACACCGATGCCGCTGCATGTGGAGAGCGTGCGAATAAATTGGAATCAAAGTTCATCCATAAATTACACCAATCCTACGGCTATTGCTGCGATGCTATTTTCTTTCCTGCAAACTGCGATGCAAATGAACGTCACCAGGACCGATGGCGGGCCACCGTACGGGAAGGAACGGTACCGATCCACTCATCTTTCTTGGTTCCATTTCGATAGTTTCCGATTACGCTTCACTCGGGCGACCATTTGCAAATGCACTTGCTGCAGATGCACACCGCGCACCAGGAGCAACTTTTTACCTGCACCTTGTGATAAAGAAGACACACACACACACACAAAAGAACTTCAAGATGGAAATAAAAATCCACTCGCCCACACCACCACGCTTCAATCTTCCAGACGCCATTTCCTACTGCTCGTTAGTCGGCTGACCCGTTTGCATGCATCACTCTTTATGAAAAATGTTTCACGCTGCTCTGCGTCTGGCTGGTTAACTGTGAACTATTGACCGTGTGGGCCCACCCCACATCGTTCGCGTCCGGTGCACAGTGAACCGTGTTATTGCGAAACGGAACTCTATTCCGCTATCAATGTGCTGCTTCCTTGTCTTATCATCCGGTTTCTTTCCGATACGGAAAAATCGGGTCGTTTTGTTCGATCTGCATGTTTTGTTTTGTATTGCAATAAGAGAAAAAATCCTTTATCATCGTTTGACGGTATGCTTTTAATATCCGTTACATAAAATCGCATGAGTTTGCAATTTCCATCGATATCTCATTGCGTTCTTTGCTGCGTTTAATCACTTTCTTGCCAATGGCAGATTTTTAATCAACTCGAAACCGGAATGAGTAGAACCGGGACGGAAAATTGTTTTATGAAACTTTATAATGGAAAAGGTATAATGGAACAAGTTTTAAAATATAAGCTCACAGCGGCTAAGTAACAGATTCGTAATTCTACTGGAATGGAGATGTATTTTAAGTACAGTGTATATGCCTTGTTGCGATGTTCAAATACAAAGTCAAGTAGATACTTTGATTATCCCAAAAATTACTTTCGTACAAAACATCCCATTTTTTGCCGAGAAATACGCATTTGAAACGAATATTGCATACCTTTAGGCGTTTTATTCCATTTAATGAAGAACTTCATTAGAACTGGGCCATCTTTTACAAAATGTAATGTAAGTATAATTCTACACTTGAGTTGAAATTACTTTTCTCATACCAGGTCTATTACTACCAACTAGATTGATCAAACAATTCTGTAATTTAAGATCAGGCAATATTAAGATAGAGAATAGTCAAGTAATTATCTTGTAAGCTCCAGTACTAATGTAAAAAAAATCTCACACACAAAGCTTGTAGTAATTTGCATTTGAAACGAATATTGCATAACTTTAGGCGTTTTATTCCATTTAGTAAAGAATTTCATTAGAACTGAGCCAACTTTTACAAAAGTGATGTAATTCTACACTTGGATTGAAATTACTTTTCTCATACCAGGTATATTACCACTAACCACAAGGACCAAACAGTTCCGTAATTTAAGATCATGCAATATCAAGATAGAGAGAGATAGTGGTTGATTGCAAACCACATATCATCATGATGCTATATCCGATGTACTATATTTAGTACTTACTAGGTATTCCAAATGTAAATTTAGCATGACTAATTAAGTTCTCTTTCACTAACCGTTAGCAGAAAAGTCCGTCCTTCGAGATCTATCGAGGTCTATCGTATTGCGTATTAACCCCAACTAAAAAAATATCAGAAACTTTTTATTTCATAACAAACCATATTATGTAGCGGCGGTTCCGTGTTACAGTCGTCAACTCGAGTGACCTAACAAAATTCCCGTCATGGGTTCAAGCCTCATATGGACTGTCCTTCCGTCGCAAGTACTCACTATTTGCGTGATACTGAATAATAAGTCTCGAAAGTCTATGTAGGCCGACATATCCGCTCAAGGCTCTACCTAAAATGTATTGCATACTCCTTCCTTATTCGTTTATCTCGTTTTAAAAGGCGCAAGTAAATAAGAGCAAATCCCCGTAACAATCATAGCTCAACGGTACATCAACTCCTAGCAATTCATGTCTTACATGTTCATTGCTTTTATTGCATTCATGCATTGATGAAAGTGATAAAGAAAAACCGAGAATAAAAAATAAACAAAACTTCCAACGGTGCAGGCACGTCTTTTCCTGCCCTTTTATTGTACATTCATTCGCCGATAAATCTTCTTAACAATGTCGAAAAGCAACCGCCAACAATAAAAAAAGATGACACACACACGCCTGCACGCATCGGAATTGTGGAATATGTTCCGGGATCCAACTTCGACTACATCATCATCATCATCATCTTCGCCACGAAGTCAACCTGGCAACCATTTCGCTGTCATTGATCGGCTTTTCTGCTGTCGATTTCACTTACCTGAACATGGATACGGTGGGATGGTTTTGCCAGCGGTAGGCAGATTAAAGCAGGGAGCATACAGGAACACAAAGCACGCATTATCCTAATTCCGGACAGCACAGAAAGCTTCTCTTTCCACCCGGTGCGTGTGGATGTGTGTAGGATGCTTACTTTCTTTTCTTTTTTCTCGAACAATCGAGCATCGATCCGACTTATTCTTTATCACACAAGCAGAAATGTTGACGGGATGGAGGGATTGTGGGTGTGTTATTCTTTCCATACCCCTTTCACAGACACCGGAGCAAAACGCACAGATTTTTAACACACCTTTCTCCCTTCATTTTAACGCACACCGACACACTCACCGCCGAACGTCCTCGGGTGGGCTGTCGGCACTTAAGAATTCACAATCGAACTCGTACAGACACCGGAACACGCGCTCCCAAAGCCGATGGAACGGGTTTTCGCCATCCGCCTCCGGTAGCAGCTGAATCCGCCGATCGATCCGAAGATAGTGGTTGGCTCGTTCCGGTATCGGATCGTTGTAAGGATACCAGCGGACGATCCGTCGTCCAGCCGTGCCGTTGCCTTGCCTCGACGTTACCGGTGTCGGATTGCTACCGAACAGGAGCGAGAGAGAAAGAGAGGGAGAGGGCAAGAAAGAGAATGTAAAAAAAAGGTATCATATTAGATAAGAAATCACTTCTTGGTGACAGTGGAATGGGAACGTTTTACCCTCTGTCGAGCAAAGTAAAGGAAAAAAAAACCACGACGAAGAAAACGAAAGGACACGTTTCCTTTCCCATACCATGTTCCGGACAACATACGACACCGAAAGTCGATCTCGTGACGATGTGAGGGATCCGGACAAAAGAAGGTATATTTTTCACTCCGCACTTCCGGGCGTTTGCCTCGCGCTAACAATCGCGAAAAACATCGCAACTCCGTCGACCAAAACTCTGCCACCCAGCGCCGGAAGCTGAGCTAGTGGATCGGATTTTGAAAATCTATTGCGATAGCAGTGCACAGTGCAGGGGTTATAAGTAGGGATGCAAAAGTTTACTTGGAATATAAGAAAAGATGTTTGGTTTGTTTTGGTGATTTTATAAGACATGAGATGAAACTTCAGCAGATTACATACTTTATCGAAATAGGTATGTACATTTATGTATGCAATTTGAGATACAAAATGACAATTAATTTTAGAAGTAACTATATTAATTATGAAACAGTTTACCTAGAATTTGCTAATAAAATTTATTTAAAATGTTTTTAACTGTTGTTATACACGAAGTATGCAACATTTACCTTAGTTTGATAAAAGCCTTTAATAATTTAAACTATTCAACATTATTTGCAACAAGCAGGAAAACAAGATTCTTTGATCTTTAATTAAAATAATTTCTGCAAAAGTTTCATACATATATAATGCTTTCAAGACTTTTGAATACAATCAAAACGAACTGTTGACTGAATCAATTTAATTATTACATCTAATTTCATTTCCCCCTAAAAACAACATAATGTTATATCTCACACTGTACTGCAACGAAATAGAAAAAAAAGATACCACAAATCGAAGCTACTACCAAGAGAAAAACGCACTAAGATTGAGCGTAAGATTTCCCTCGGAAAAGAATGACAAATTTGTGTAATGGTTCGTAATCGAGTGTAGAGCAGCTCTTTCCACAAGCGCCCTTACAAGCTTTTTCCGCCGCACGAAAGCGCCTTTCATCCGGTTCGCTTTTGCAATATGCTCCAGCCAACCAGCCAAAAAAAAACAAGACTGAAAAGTTTGGTTCCACAAAAACGCCACAACCAATTCAAAAAATCGCACTCAGAGACACACACACACACACACACACACGTACATGAAACCGGGTTGAATGGGTGCATTCGGAAACGATTTGAATATTCATGAAATTTATCAATTGTCGACGTTGGCTTTTCGTTTCCCCGCTTTTTTTTTTTGCTGCAAACAATACGCCCTAAGAAAGGGGTTATGTTTGAAGATATGGTTAAGAAAAAAGACAAAAAAGTCCGCCCGAACAAGTGGAACAGATAAATTGGCCAATTTACAGTGATTTCCTTCGGGTGGGGTTTTTTTTGCTCTATTTTAACGCCGACTAAATTGAATGCTGAAAAATTGACTATCTGCTTGTCGTCACCGTTGTGAATTGACTATCGGTTGAGAGTTTTCGATAGAACCGTGAGATGACTAGTTTGCCATCCAGCCCTAAGGAATCGAAACCACACCCAACGGTTTGAAACGGCATAAAAGCGAATAATGACGGTAATCGTTCCGAATTGCCTCTACACGGCTGATGAAGTGCATAACAATGGTTGATCATAAGAAAACGAGCCAAAAAGAGGGAGTGTAAGAGTGAGACAGAAAGGGGCTAAGGGCATCCTAAAACGAAGGATATTGTTCTTTTTTGGGTGGATCATTACCAGGCCGGAGCCTAAACAGATCCATTAAATATACAAAGGTACGAGCCTACTTCCACACGGACGCATAACATACTCAATTGTCGTACCAAAGACCTATGTGTTCTACAGTAGCAGTTCGCTGAAATATCGCTCCTGTTTCGGATTTATTCAATTACTTCAATACAGTTCCGTACGTAAGATAACAGCTTCGTAAAAATTTCCCAACAGCTCCATAACTTTTAATTTAATTTTAGGATTAATAAACTTTTCTTAAGTTCACATCAAATGAACTTTAAATTTACATCATAATTTACATTTACAATCATTTTTATGATAAGCTCAATATGTTACACAAATACATCTTTCTTTCACTCTCACTCTGTTTCTCTTAAAATGTATGTCCACACATACTATCATTCTCAAAGGTTGCAAACCTTCAATAGGAACTTGTAAAAATGCTACCTGGTACAAAAAATCCGGACAAACTAAATCATTCATCTAATAATGCTAAAAATATTCTCATTAAAATGATTCTGAAGCACTACCAAATGGAGACCCCGGTTAACCTGCAATGTGTCTTATTCACCCTGTCCATTGCTGAATGCATCAAAATAACGAAAAAACCCTTCCGGACCCATTTGCCCGATACCACTCATCTGTCAAGCGAATCGAACGGCAACCAGGGATCTCCCCTTCCTCCCCTTCGTTCCATAAGAGCTCAACATTTCAGCTTCACAAACCCTCGGTACCATCATCGGAGGCTAGAGCAGAAGTCCATCAGCGATTGATTCGCGGCACAAATCGCATTAGCGTTTGTCGTTTTGTTTGCTTTCGTCAACTTCGTTTATTTTATCCCGCTGGTTTTTGCCTCTAAATAAATGCAAAATGAGTTATCTAAACAGTTTCACCCCGCTGTTGGTGTAGAAGAAGGAGGCAAGAGCGAGAGATCGAAAGAGCAGGAGGGGTAGAGGGCTACAAGGAGTCGCATTTAAATTGACGCATCAGACAAAACTGATTTTCGGCACCGCGTGAGCATTCGCCGTATGCCGTCCATTTTGCATTAGTCTACGCCGTTAGGGTTAGTTTAAATCAACGAAATCAAGCGCAGCCGGTATGGAGTTTCGAAATAAAGCGGAAGAGCATCTCGTACTCGAGTACTGGCGGAAACGGGTTTGCAAAAAATCACACCAGCAGCGTTCGATGTGGAGTGTTTCCTGCATGATTTTAATGATTTCCATTCATGAACAACGGACAGATGGACATTATGGGTGGTTTGGTGGGAAACAATTACGACTTAAAAACGATCAACTTTAAACCTGATTGCTAACATTGAATTTATCTTTGATTTTGCCTACTTTCAGGCTGAAATGTGTAAGTTTATAGCATGATGCATGATGAAGCCCCTACATTTATGCAATGAACTCATCAAATGTACTGTTTTAAGCGATTACTAAGAAAAAAACCAGCAAGCTTAACCAAATGTTTAGCATTACTAAACATCACATCAAATCGTTCGAAATTACATCACCATACTTTATTCTCGAGCGCCCTAACACATCCTCAAATGGAATAAAATGTTCTCAAATTATTAAATATTCACGACACATTTTCTTATCACACCACCGCGCTGCAACCATCTAATCAAACTTGCCTTCAAAAATTTAATGACTTTTGAATCCTTTATGAGACCTGCCGCCAGACATAAGATGCGGTTGGTTTACAGCTCTTTGCCAGCCCCATCTGCCAAACACAAAGAAAAGTAAGCTCCTTTTACCGCTTGATTAAAACCGTGCCTCAACATTCTTAACCATCGCAGCCCCAGGTAGTACATCAACAAAAGTACACTCAGCCACTCGCGGCTCGATGGCTTACCGGTCTGATGATTGATTACACTAGCGAGTACCCTTCCCATTGGGGGCATGGGCGAACCGACCTGTGCGGTTCTCCAATTTCCAACCAGGCTGATGGATGGATTCGATACATCGCCTGTCAACCCCCGCGAGAACACCCTCGCGAGGCGAGGGTGACAGTATTTGCATTGGAAATGCGCAAATAAAGCGCGAGTATGAATAAAGCAAATATAATTCAGCATCCAGCCGGCCATCCAACGGGCCATCCCGGCGGAGGCCTTCCCAGCATGAAATTAACCCCGCCAAACATCACGAACGACAGCGCTCGAACGACGGGCGCCCGGGATCACATGATTCAATTAAATATCTGTCACGGACCGCGCACGGGACCGCCACTCCGATGGCTGCTGTGTTCAATTACTTGCGAAAGTTTGTCTGGTTGTTTGGTTTGTTTGTGCGCTGTGCGCACTCTTTGACGTGTCGTCGTCATGGTTTGAAGGTATATCGAAAGCGATATACCACGTCTCACGTTCGTGATAAAGGACCGATCGGTGGACAAAAATGAGACAGTTCGGCGTCACGAGCAGTAACAGTGAAACTTCTTTAAAATGTAATCGATTAAGATATAAACATATCATGGTGAAGAGCATGAGAACAAGAGAGAACATAAATTATAAATTTTTGATGATCATACGCTTGTTTACCCGTCTGGATGTATAGCATCCGAAGAACATCAACATTACTCACAACTATTTTGACAGATTATTGAAGACTGTTGAGTCAGTATTAGCTGATATATGAATTTGACATTAGAAGCCTAAATTTATGCTATGTTTGTATATGATCAAATGTTACATGATTGAAAGAATACACGCTAGTGCAAAATATGTTCCAAAATGTTATGCCCTTATTTACAACATCTAGTGACTATGGTAGGAAGCAATGATATTATTATGAGGAAATTAAATATTTTAATAAGTAAATGGTCATCAGTTAAGATCGCATGCATACATAGATTGCATGCCTTTAGGGGCTTGGATGCAAGCAAGTTTCTAGATGTAATTTCAATGTTCTTATATATCATGTAAGTTATAAGCTATGCACATTCTGAAGTCACTTTTTAAGTCATGCGTTTCCAGTTCGTATACATTAAATTTTTTTTTAAGTTTGTTGATCAAAACTTACTGCAATGAAAAAAGTCCCTTAAACTACTCGTTTGTACTGCATGTTGCATAAATCTAGGCGTTTGGTAATGCTGCTTGCAAACCGGAAGGCGTACTGTGATGGTCATAGCACAAATAACTTGAAAGAAATTAAGTAAACTAAACACATTAGGGAAAAATTATAAATCACCAGGCTGTTCCGTGGTACAGTCGTCGAACGACTTTATAACAAGACCCGTCGTGGCTTCAAGTCCACAATAAACCGTTCCTCCGTAGCAAAGACTTGTCCGGCGTGGTACTGAATAAGTCTCGAAAGTCTTTACAGACCGGCTATTCTGCGTAGGACGTTACGTCAAATAGAATAAGAAGAAATCTTTTCATAAAATACGCTTTTGTAGTAGGTGTTTTAGCATACTAAACATCATCATTAGAAAAGCATTTTCTATCCGAAATTCCACCACAAATGTCCCGCTGTGCCACATCGAAATGATTGATGAATGTTGCCGTTTGAAAGCACCAACCAACCCCCAGCAGACCCCAGCCACCATCGCACACTTACCCATATTTGATAAAGTTGGACCACAGCCGTAGCATCCGGCGCTGCACACGACGCTCCGTTCGGTACGCGCCTGCATCGATGTCCTTCCCCCGGTGCCCCCGGTACACGAAAGGCGTGAATAGATAGCCCAGCTCGTCGCCGTGCATCGGACCGGGCAAATCCGGCCGCACTATCTCGTTCCGGTAGTACCAATGCTTCGCGTACCCAAAGGCCCCATCGTACGCAAACAGATAGCGGTAGAGGGGCGCTCGCTTGTGGGCTGCCGCCTGCCGCACGAAGTACTGTATGCCGTAGATAATGTCCGCCACCGATGCGAGCTCCTGATAGAAGCGTCGCCTCGGCACCGACCTGTTGCCGTGGGTCGCCCGCCGGTCCAGGTAGTCCTCCAGCAGCGCCTGCACGGTCGCGTTATCGTTCGGGAAGTTGGGCGTGGTGTGGGAAAAATCGCGCTCCAGAAACAGGTTCCCATGCTCGAGCGTCGTGTAACCGACCAGCAGCGGCACGTCGCTTTCCGGCGGCCCGGACCGGACCCGCGCGAACGGATCCGGCCCAACGATCCGCAGCTCCGGCTCCGGCCGATAGCTGTCGTCGGTCGGCAGGAAGCAGTAGTAGAACAGGGAGAAGAAATTGATGTGAAACGCGCGCTCGATCGCCATCAGCCGGGCGAGCGGGCGGGACTGCAGCTGCTCGCGGTTGGTGGCGTCCAGCAGGCGCAGGTACTCGCGCCCGCACCGGTCCGGGTCGAAATCGTACGCCCAGGATTGCGTCATGCTGCCGCTCATGATGATCGCATTGTGGAACAGGCCCTTGGCGGCGGGCGAGTAGAGATGGTACGTCACCGAGGCCGCCCCGGCGCTCCAGCCGCACAGCGTAATCCGAGTCGGATCACCGCCGAACTGGATGGCATTGCGAGCCGTCCACCGGAGCGCCTCGAGCTGATCGAGCAGGCCGAGATTCGCGCTAATGCCGAGGTCCGGAAGCGAGAGGAAGCCGAGCGCGGCCAGCCGATAGTTGAACGTTACCACGATGATGCCCTGCAGGAAGAGCGATTGGGGTTGTTGCGATTAGTCATAATCCTCTCTTTGCAAACCCCTTCGCTGATTATCCGTGCGTGTGGTGGTGGGCACGCGCCTCCCAAACGAGCCTACCAATGGATGACGTGGCGGCTCTTGTGGCCTCACAAATCGGATTGTCAGCTTTATGGGTTTGCCGGTCGTAGGTTGGGAATTAAATTCCTTTTTGGGGTTTGAAAGTTTTACCGCTAATCTCGCTCAGAGGGATGGTCATGGGGTTTTCCAAAGAAATTGTCGAACATCGTTTTAACGGATAAAATAAAGCAATAGTTTTGCAGAAATTATTTGTGCAAAATTCTGATCTACAAATCGATACATTTCTGTAAAACCATAACATGGTGCAGATATGAAAGAGTAATTTAAATCAACATATAATATCAATAAACGAATTCCACTAGATTCTGTAAAGATACACCGCATATTAAAAATTAAATATCACCTTTAGCACAAGGAAAACATCAAACGTTGGACAGTTATAGTGAGAATTTAAATTGTGTTTGTTATATCTAGTTTTTACACTATTACACTATGTATTACTATGTATTATGTATTATTACTATGTAAATTACACTAGTTAAGATATCAAATTAGCAGAAAAAAGGCCTAAGTATTCACATTCTTCGTCATAGGATTGTCCTTGATTTTGATAACCTAATACACTAGTAAACCATGTACGGTAATCAAAATCAATTCAATAACTGCGAATCATTTTAGACATTCTAAGGGCCACAGAATTAAGATATTTTCATATTCTTGTTCTATGGTGCAACAAGCGACGTCGGCCTGCCTGTACGAATAATGGTTATCAGTTGCTTATTGATTATCCATGGAGAACGAACGAACGAACGAACGATCGAACAATTTAAACCTTCAAATTCTTTTTTGGAATCATATCGGATTCCTTGTCTGATCAGATTTCTGAGTATAAGAAGGTCACTGAATATTTTTGAATTTTGAATGAACTTTCAGATCAGTTTTTGAATTCTCTGTCATGCTCAAGCTCTTGCTTAGACAAATAGCACTCAAACTATTCAAACTAAAATCATAATCTACCTACGCGAAACATGAACTGTGGTTTGGCATAATTCAATACTATTGAGGCACAATTCTTACTCATCGCCCGTGATCATATATTACTCATTGCGTGACATACCTATGAGGTAAGCCAATATTCTAAAGCATAAAGGTTACAGTTAATCAGTTTGATGGATGAAAGACAATTTGAGACTAGTGAGACATAGTGACAAAGAAGTCACCTAACATATGTTTTAGTAACAAATCAATATATTTGATTGTCATGTTTACAAACAGTCTATTTCGTACGACTAGATTATATTGCTTTAATCTAGAATAAACGATTTGTCTTTTCAAATGAGTATCACTACATAACCAAATCAATTAAATGTAATGCAACTGGCTGTGAAAATAATTGCACAATCTCTTAAAATAGTTCATTCGTATTTACTATTTCATTCTTAATTATTGCAACCATATCATGCAAACCAAATGCTCTAAGCTCCCAAGACACCTATTTTACTAACTCCCGCTCAAATGTCTACAGCTATTACCCTAGCCCGTGGTAAACCAACAATCTGCATCTAATTATGCTGTCTAGTAATTTAGTTCGAATATACAACCAATTACATCCATTTCTCGATCGCCTTTTCCCCCCCAACTCACCTTCTCCACCAGAAACTCCGGCCCGAAGATGTCGGTCTGTGCCGATCCGACCACAAACGATCCACCGTGAATCCAGAGCATTACCGGCCACAGCGCATCATCCGACTGGGCCGCCCCCGGCAAACGGCCCCCGTAAACGTTCAAGTACAAACAATCCTCACTCGTCTCGAGCTTCTCCATCTGGGCCGGTGCTTCGTACGCCTGCGGGCATGCCTTCGAGACGTTCTGAAACAGCCGGGCCCCTTCCAAGTGGTACGGCTGTGGATCCTGCACACACAACAAGAAACGCAAAACGATCATCGCCAAGCCCTTAAATCAAACACACACACACACACAAACATTGGCAGGCGGTTTCGCGGCACTAACCTCAAATCGAAGTTTGCCGACTGGTGGCTGCACGTACGGTATGCCTTCGTAGGCGCAGTAGCTGCTCCCACCGTACGTTTGGCGCAGCGACCCGATGGCAAGACCGTGATCGAAGGCCACCATACAGATACCGGCTGATGATGGATCACTGGCGTCCGGTGGGGTGGGAAGGTCGTGCTGCGGCACGGTACCACCGCTCGCTGACAGCGCCATCACGAGCGTTACTAGCAGCGTAAGCGTTATCAAGACGACCGCCAGCAGACGACACTTTGCGGGCGGGCATCGCTCGTTTGCCATTCGGGGTTTGCTTTCAGTTGTTGTTGAACGTTCTGCCGTAATTTGTACTGAAGAGAGATTCCTTAGCGAAAAAGCTTTCCACACAAATGAACCACCACCTGAGATGGTTACAACGACGCAAGAAACGAACGAACGGCACACAAAAACACGATCAGCACACAGCACAACGCAACGAAATTGCACCCGAGTGCAATTCTTCACCGAATGCAACTGCAATCGTCTTCCCTAGCGGCTGGCACTGGCCAAATGCACAACTGCATCAGCGGGACCGCTCACACAAACACATTGTCGCACACAAACTCCCGAGTGCACACTTGCTCATCCACTTGCTTCAACACCCCACAGTAGAAAGACGGCGGGCATGTATGGGCAGAAATTCAAATCAATACGTTCAAACGCTGGGAAGTGCAGTTTGTACTGCGTTCATTTCGGATCCACCACTGCTGTTCGCAAGGTTCACGCAAAACTGCCAACCGCCAGTACACCACCTTCAAATTCAATTACACGCGCGCTTGTTAGTTTGGTGCAGTTTGTTTCGTGACATTCGGGGAGAGGGCAAGACCTTTTTCCCCGTTTGCTGTACGATTTCGCTCGTGACCGTTGTTACACGACCGGCCGACCACCTTCGCAAGCGCAAGCGACAAACTGGTGGCGAAATCCAAAATCAGCGACCAAATGTCACTTTTATACCTACTGCCGCCAGACCGTGCAGTCCATGCGGGCTGCTTCATGTGTATCATGTTTTTATGCGTCCCCAGAGATCAATTCGAGGAAGCAACGGTGCAACCACATCCTTTGGCTCGCATCCTTTTGGGACACGCACTGACGTCAGTCTGTTAAATCGTGAAGGGGTTGGCAGGCGTATATGCGAGTGCTCGGTGTAGCGCCGTACAAGTTGCCGGGCTGGGGACAGTATCACTCTCTCCGGTGGGATCGTTGATCGGCTCGACACACAACATTTGAAACCACGGTTCGAAGGAACCGAATTGAATACGCTATGATGGGTGAGTCCTTTGTGGGGTAAACTTTTTACATGTCCTTTAAATTTGGATATTAAAAATGTCATATTAACATTTCCTATTGGTTTTGAGTTGTTGCTTCAGTACAAGCTTCAGTTGTTTTTATATCAACTACAATACAAAAGTTAAATAACATCATTCATCATTATTCTTGGCCTACATTATAAAATGTTTTCAAAAGCAAGGGATTATCCATACATTAAGTAACGCTCACTGGAGAAGAGGGAGTATCTTCGAGTGTTACAATGTGTTACACATGTGGAGTTGGGTATACGAAACCTAGTAACGTAACAACAAGTTTCTCCAAAACTACAAGTTGGTTTCAGAATCCGTTTCATTAAAAAGATTCAGACTTCGTTAGGTAAACGACGATGATATTTTTTAAACAAAATAAAAATAGGGCGTTGTAGCAGGATGAAAATAATTCAATGATACTGAAGAAAAATGTGGAAACTATAATTTTGAATTAACATGTCCAATGATTCCTCAATCTTTACGATTCAGGCAAGTGTTTGATAGAGAAATTGACATTTCCCGGCAGATTTTAACACTTCGTATAGCTTTGTTTCGAATGAATGTAGGATAAAAAACAGAAACTTACTTTCATTACGCTTCTCTGAAAGGTAATTTTAAAAGTTTACCTGAAAAAAGAAATCTACAACCTTCCGAGCGGCCTTCCGTCAGTTATCCGGCATTTTCGCCATGGCGGATGACGAGATGCGTCTAGGCGCAATGTTTTTAAGTTCTACCTTCGATTTTTATTAATTCCTCCTCAGTTTTCTCGACGAAATTGTAAAATTAGAGTAGAGCTTTTGCATCATGTTCATCCAGAAATACCGAATATACGCAGGAGGTCGACGGACCGGCCCACGCTGACTAGGGTCACATCGTTATTTAGTCGTTTCATCTCCTCAAAGATCGCATTGAATTCTGACGTCATGAACAGCAGCTCCGAATCCAGTGGACGCGATTTCCGCTTGCTGCCATGTATGGCATCATGTTTCCTGTTCATTTGCTTTTTCACTGTTTGGCTGGTTGCATTGACCTTGCGACCAAGCGCACGCGGCGATATAGCAAAGCTTTTCCCTCGGGCTTCATCTTCAGCTTCCTTTGGAGAGACTTCTTGTCATTCAAGGCCATCGGCCATACGGAAACAGGCTTTCTTTCGATGCTCTGATTGTTGTATAATAGAGCCAAGATGTAGTAGATGCTGGACGCGTTGATCCGAAGTCCACAAACTGCTGCACAGAGTCCGTTTTCGTCGTGCCTTTCTTTGATCGTACACGCTTCTGAACGAAATTGCATCAGTTTTTGGGCCATCACGGCTAGAGTTTGACTGATAGAGGTGTCACATTTTGTCTGCTGACTCAAGGGATATTATTATTGAAAGTACAAATTAAATTTCGTCAGTGCGGGTGAAGGTAAATGGATGAAAAATCGATAATTTTGCAATATGTGTTGTTGCAATATGGGGAGGAGGGACACATTTTTGACGTAAGTTACGTAATTCCTGGATTATCCCTAATGATAAAATGCATCACATAAATCTATTACAAGGAAGAAAAAATCTTTAACAAAATAAGTTTGATGATCAATCCATGTTCTTGAAGAGTAATCGTTTTTGTTTTATTATCAGAAAGTAAAGACATAAAGAAAGTGCTACAAAATACGAACCATTATCAAACAGTTTGCTTTGCTAGAAGTAGCAAACAATACTTCAATTGACTGTAAAACGTTTTAAAACTCATCCTTCATGTGTTGGTAATGTTGAACTGTGTATGGATAGTTAATTACACAATATACGAGTTCCATTATCTGCCATATCCTCAATTGCTCTACACAGTAACTATAAATAGAAATATTTCTCGCAGACAATCATAAAACAAATATTGAGTGCAACATGAATTATTATTTGCCTGCGGGTATGTGTTTCATTAATTTAAATAGTGCTTGCAGTTCGATCCCAACACTCGACACGTCGTCACCCCCGTATGATCAGCTACCGGTTCTTGGTATTTGCCAATTCACACCCTTCGATCGCTCACGGCCCTACGACTCCTGGCGCGCGTGAATCATCATGGCCATACTCGTCATGTCTGTTGCAAACGCATCACTTGCGCCGCCTGTCAGCACGATGGGAAGGCTAATTTTGGTCCGGCCTGTGCGGGCAGTGCTGGCGATTGAAGTGAATTATTTTTAATGCTTCACACCATCATTAGGCATTAGTCATGTTTAAGATTTGAGCATTTCCGGACCAGGGTACTGTTTTGGGGGCTTTGCTAACTGCAAAAATCACACCTCTCTCTCTCTCTCTCGTAATTTCCCTTTAACGAACGTATAATAGAAGGGCAAACCGATACCACCATCAACATACACACAACCTGTTTGATGGGTGAATCATGCCAGAAAGTTAACATATTGCATCTCATCCCTCTCCATTGATTCCGTGTTTGTTTTTTGTTTTTGTTTCGCTCCCTATTAATGGATAATTTGTACGCATGTACGGCTCTCCCTCCGTTTGAAACACTTGCAACCCGACACACCCAATACCTGAAGTAGGGAAACAAAAAAGTTAATAATCAAATCAAACATGCAAACTTGATACCTAATATTTACCCTTCTTTTCCCATCAGAAGTTAAACTGCTAAAAGTAAAAAAAGAAAACAAATCATCAAAAAAAAACACACACACACACACGAGGCAACCCCTCTGAACATCGAAATAGAAGGTTGCGGAAAAGAAAAATCAACAAATCAGCAAACAAAGTAAACGAAACGATCACAGAAGGCAGGAAACCAGCGGGGGGGGGGGAAACTGCGGGAAATCCACACGGCAGGGTGGAAAAGTTTAATTTTCACCCATCAAAAACTCGAACAAAAAGAAGAAGAAAAAAAGAAGCCGAAACACAAAGGACAGGCCCGAGACCAGGTCCTTTACGCCATAATCCACACCGGTCCACATTGGCATTGACTGATTTCTATGTTTATTTATGAGCCGTCATGCTCTTTAGCCTCCGCGTCCTGCCCATCCCCGCTAGGCGTTTAGCCGCGGTTCGAACAGCCTTCTGTAACAGTCCTGCTCACCCTCTCTCTCTCTCACTCACCTCTCCGCCTGCTTCTTACGCTCTTCAGTGGAAAATAAAGTAATATCATTTCTCTGACATTTCGCTTGGTCGATTTCGGTTTTTCACACTGCTTCGGTACAAACCAACGGTAGCAAAAAAAAAACACACAGAAACGCGTAACGCTAATCAACGGAAATCAGCCGGCCCCGCACTGCAGACATTAAGGATGATGAAGTTGTTTTTTTTGTCCTATTTCGTCCTTCGTTTGTTTGCCTTCAAATTCGAATTTTTAACACACCGACACAGTGAAGATGAGTTCGACAGGTTCCGTGACACGTTTGCAAATATTTACCTCCAATTTCACGCTGTCTCATTCGTGATCATCATCAGCGGTAATGATGCGATTGGGGAATGGCGCTTCAGGTGGCAAAACCAGGGGGCGTGATTAAAACATAAATTTGTCTTCTATGTTTTCCTGTTTTTATATGTTGTTGTCGCTGTTGTGTTGTGGACCCGTGGCCCGGTGGTAGTGAACACCTGCTGACCTTTTTTTGTAATCGAAGCGGACAATGTGGCCGCCGAAGACGGGCGGGTGTTTGACTATGGCAATTAAATTTGTGTTTATGTTGTGTTTTAATTATGAAGCATATTAGGATAGGAAGAATAGGGAAAAAGGCAAAATTAGGGAAGGCTAATTCTCATGGACACTACACAATGGTTAAAGAGATATGTAACTGATTTATTTAAAGGCAAGCATCTAAAAACCAATGCTGATCCTTTTCAAACAACCACCCGCATCCTTCATCTATCTCACAGAAAATTATAGGAAAGCCTTTTTACAGCTGTAAATTAAACTTCAATTAGTGCCACCTGAAACGTATCCTCGTGTATTTGTTACTAACTATCGCCATCGCCCCTTGAACTTCTCTTCCCAATGCCACTTTAAATTATACTTCACAAAATCACCAAAGTTTGTGCTGCTGTTCGAATTCCATCCGAAATTAAACTTCGGAAAAATGTATACCACTGTTTGTTTTGAGGAGCAAATGAGACGAAACACTAGAAAATGTTTGAGACGAACGAAAAAGCTCCCTGCCAGTCTTACACAGTTTTACAATTACTGGTACAAAACGGGACCGAACTACAGTGTACTGATTTTTTTTTTTTTGAGATTTTTTTCCGTCTGTCTGCTCGTTCCTTAGAAGAACTTAGAACTCTGTAGAACGAGTCCCCGTGATGGTAGATGGTGGAAGAAAATTTTAGCAAAATTTAATTTACTAACGTTAGCATCATTATGTTCCGTCCTGCTGGGGATGGGTGCGAAATGGAGCAGCAGCAGCAAATGCCTTCACGTACGTACGTAAACTGGTATACGTAACCTATATGGTATGGTTGGGAACGGTGTGCCGGAAAAGCAAATGGAATGCATGTGTCATATAAAAACACACATGCCAGCTTACGACGAGGAATGTAGGCAGAGTTGAAAACATTCATCTCATTCCTCACACAAGCTCGCCCGTAATGGGTAGCTTTTCTGGAATTTTACAGAAAAGTTTGAATTCAGTTAGAGTTGGTAATACAATAAGTAACACGAAGGGTACAAATAAAATAATAAAGACGAACAGTTTCGTACAAAGTTTAGCTTTAACTACAAAGAATAGAAAAGAAAAGAAAGAAAAAACCTACCCAAAACATTAAAATATAACCGTAGCCGACATAAACCACAAAAGATTATAAATACATAAAGCAGATGAGAAACTTACGACATAAGAATGAGTGAAAGCTATGCACGCAAAACATGCGATATAAAAAAATCAAAACATAAAAATCAAAAACAAGTGAAAAAAAAGAAAATAAAACATAAGATATACAATTGACGTCTAAAGTAGTAATAATATAATAATATTATGATAATAATCAAATAACACAAAAGAACTTCAAGCAACATTTAAAAAAATGAAAAAAAACAATTGAGCAAATAAATAAAAATGATATAAATCTTCAAAAAAAACAACAACAAAACAAAATGCTAAATTTCTGTGTTCAAAAGATGCTCAAATATACAATACAACAGATGAAACCTTACTTAAAAAATTTCGAACATTTAAAAAATTAGAGTGTGACAAGCTCTGACATAAAAAAAAAGACGAATTGACTCCAGAATCCCATACATGTGTCCAATTGTCACCTTTAGAACTTTTCGCAAAATGTAGCTTTCATGTACAATTTTAAAAGAGTTATTTTACACACAGACCAACATACTCTAAATACTACCATTGTAAGCGTATCATTGACATACGATAACCTCTCATTCAACGGATCAACTCACTGTACAACACGATATAAATGGTAGATAAAACCTAGTTTTACAGAGAGAGAGAACAAGAATAAATAAAACACTACAACACAGAACCGAGATGTAAAACGGAGCTGCGGCAAAAAAGGTGTCTAGCAAAGGCGCTCATTTGCTTCCACTACCCTTTAAATGAAGCCGGTATTTTTAAATGTAATGTAAGCCAGCCAGCACCAGCCACCAGAGCCCTCGTCAGCTCCCACTGGAGACCATTCTAACGATTATCTCGGTACAGTTTTTCTTTCTTTCTTTTTCTCTCTCTCTATCACTACATTTCCCCACGCCCTCTCATGCAGAAACGTTAAACACCACGCTGGAATCGTTGGCTAACAAATAGAAAGAACCCCAGACTCACAAATGAGCACGGTCACGAATGAGTATTTCGCTGCAGCAGAGGACGTATGACGGTCCCAGCCCGGCTCATACTCACCGTGTGTGATGACGATGCTGAGGACAGCTGGGACATAGAAGACATGTAATTTGCTAATGGTAGAGGGCGTACCGAGACTGGGGGCGAACAAAAAAACGCTTTTCCGTTTATTTCCCTGCTCTTGCTGAGCGCAGAACGAGAGAGAGAGAAAAAAAACGTACAAAGCAGAACAGGTGAAATTAGATAAGACCGACCAGCCACGCCAACGGACGCGATGGAATGTGTTTAAAATTAATCGTACGAGTCATCCCAAGAGCTGAGCGAAAGGAGTTCAACTACAACTAGAGGGATTTTCCCCCAAGGCGTACAAAAAAAAAAATAATCACACACCCCGAAGGTGGAACCTACCCTGAGTGCTGCTCAAAACTTGACGACTACGAACGACGATATGTGAAAACGGGTAGCGGCAAGGGAGAAGAGGATCACGCAACACCAAGACCAAGCCTACATACACACACACAAACCCAACCATTGCTCGAAATAGAATGGAAACGATTGCTCTAATTGCTTGGAAAAGCTCGGTGAAATTACAAATTGACCCGCCGGTTCTCGGAACCGTGCAGGAATGTGTGCAATTTAGCTTCCGGTTTGGTGAACCTCCTACCAACGGTAAGGAGATGAATTAAAGAAGGGACCAATTCTTGGGTGCATGGATCAAATTAGGACCTGCCTTCGTTTTCCTTCTCGCCGTTCCCTCTTGCTGTGTGCTACAGGGGAAACGAGAACAGCTCGATTAATGATGGAGGTCTATTGAGAAATTTGCAGTACAATGCGATTGAAATGTGTGCGACACTTTAACTGCTGGGAAGAATGAAATTGATGTATAAAACCAAAGATATTCGTTTATGTTTCTATTTGTATTTTTTATAGATTGAAGTAAGTATCGTTCAATTCCTCCAATTCCAATCTAACTCTAATTTCTACTTTAATTGCCTTATATTCAAAAATTATCCTTCTTTCTCTTTCTGTTAAAATAAATTAAATTTAATCAAATTAAATTAACCAGTCTTTATTTCTTTTTTTAAATGATTTATGCTTCGTAATGTCTTGTTTTGTTAATCCTATGATGATTATTTTATGATTTGCTGCAAATTTGCCTTCAATTAGAGTTAAGCAAGCAAATTTTATTTTGCTTAATTTTCAATACTTCTATTCCCCATTCTTTTTCTCAACTATATTCCAGTGTTTTGTACATATTTGTTCATTATTTATTACACACATGCAAATTACTTATAACTTATTCGAAACATATGAAAAAAAACTATAAAAGTTTCCTATGATAACATAAAAAAGGGATAATATTAATGAATCATTTTCCACAAAGCGAAGTGGTTCTATTGACATCCGAACGCTTTCCATCGAAGCAAGAAATAACAACCTGGACTAATAATGGAATAAAGTCAGCCAATATGAAGACTTGAATGTTTAACTGCAATTTCAAAATGATTGTCAAATTCCTCCTTAAAGAGAAAATTAAAAATAAATTAAAACAATATATAGTTTCTAGTCCGAAATCAGCACTATTCAAAATCTAAAGCCCATTCAAGCGTTTGGTCCTTCGAACCGGATACTTACTGCACCTTATAGTTAATCTGTTTGAAGTGCGGAAAAGATGTTCGGGATTGCTAAATGCATGAAACTTTTTAAAAAATGTCACTACAACCACAACATAATCTAATCTAAATGTGATTTATTGGGACATTTGCTGTGCGCGCAAAAATCGATTCACTCCAAGCCCTTGCCCCATAGCTTCTTTATGTTGCGATTTATCTTCCACCGGTTTAATATCGCTTCCTTACGCAATGCACCGACTCGCAGCAAACGCTTAAAATGGCCACAGTTTTTTCGTCCCGCGGAAAATGTATCTGAAACAGTCACCAATTCCATCGAAAACCTCCACGAACGCGTCACCAGGACCGTATCCGTCCACCAACAGATAGAAGTAGTACACCACCAGCAGGAAAAAAATTAAACTAAGAACCCTGTTAATGAAAATTTGCGTACGGTATGAGCATCTGAAAAAAAGGTGCGCACCAAAGACAGATTAATATTTCACTTCACTTCCATCGAACTAAGTTGCTCCAACCAACCCGCAATATAACGGATCCAGACACTGGCAGTAACAACCCGGTAAGAATTCAGACATTTTTGGTTTTCGGAAGAAATGCTGTGTAGTAACGTTGCGAGCCGATACACTACTGACGAGCATGTACTTCAAGCTTCAATAGCTTAATTCGGAAACGAAAACGATCGAAATTCAATCCCAATATTTACCAGTTGATGTATATGATTAATCCACGCAAAGAGGTAAACATTAGCGACACACTCACCACCTTTCTTTCGAATTAACTATCTCTTATCGCATTATGTAAATTTGAATCACACAAAACACACAATCTACCGTTTCGTTCGAGGGGGATTTTATTCACGGGCTTATCGTATTTGTCTGTGTGTACAATAATTTAGACATTCTGCTTCAAACACTTAAGTACATATAAGAGCTAATCACACGGCATATCAAGATTATACATAGATATACCTTGATTTGAGCATCATTTTTGGGTATAATTCACTAGATTGTGGTTCCCTCTGCTTTGCTACTACACGCCGTCGTCGTTCATCATTCATTACCGCGCTGGTCAGAGTTTAGGAATGTCACACCTAAAATCTTGGGCACAGTACAGTATTTTCGTCACTTTTCCCACTCAGTGGAAACTCCGTAACTGATTCACTATGATTCGCTAGCAATTTACGCAGAGGATTTACTGCACTGCTGCCGTCACCTCCATTAAAAGATTGTGTAAAATGAGACATTTGGTTTTCTAAAGATAGCTTTGGTAGAATAGAGTAGTCCCATACTGGATTATTCACTGAGTTGACGTTCCATTGCAATCTTCTCCTCTTCTCGGTGCTCTTCATTTGAATACTACACTTAACACAAAATCGAAATCGCCACTACTGCGCGATGAGGGCACTTTCTTACGCACTACACGACCGGTTACGTAACCTGTTACGCGTTCACACTTATCACTTTAATGGTTCGCAATCACTGACCAAACGACCACATCACGAACTGCTCCAGAAGAGGCCGACGAAATCTCGGAACGCGTTCTTGAACGCTTCGCCCGCATCCTTGCCGCGCAGAAAGTGCAGAAAGCCAACGTACACCAGAAAGCACGTCAGCACGCACAGGAACACGTTGGTCAGCAGCCGTGCCATGCAGCCGTAACAGCTGGATATTATGAAACAAAACAAAAAAACAGAATTTCACAGTTAGCTGATGTTTCTCTTCCAACAGACTTGTTGCACTTTCACTCTACACTGCTACATCTACAAACCTGCATAGGATCGGCTCCATACACTGTGCGAAACATCCTTTCCTAGGCTTTTGCTCGACTTTTCCCATTTTGTTTGGTTTTGGTTACACCGTCACGGGTTGCTTAAGCGTCTCAGCTTCACAAAAGCAGATGAAGAGATCTATCGTAGAGCCAGTGAGGTACTGTGCAGCTGTGCGTCACGTCAAGGAGTTGTATATGCGTCAAGCCAGCGTTATCTACTAGACAGCGTGTGACTTCGGCTACGGCACCCGAGTCGTACACGATGCATAACAACTCAACTTCGCGCGCAATTATTGCCGGATAATCCACGCATCATCACATCGTTGGTGCAGCAACCTGTCCTGAGCTGCCCCAGGGGTGGGGGGTGGGGGGTAGTCGTCACCAGAAATCCCTTTCCCAAAAACAACACTCAAACGCATGCAAAGTGGGAGATAAATCCAAAGAGAAAGAGAGATCGAGAGACCAGCTGAGCAGGAGAGAACGACAACAACGACATCGACTACGTTGGGGTGGTGAGTCAGACTAGTCATCACGATCAGAGTGGAATAAAAGTACGAGCCTTCGCCGTTGATGATGACGATGATGATGGTGATGTGACCCACATCGACGAACCGGTTCCAGCAACTGATAACTTTACCAGCTTGGTTAGCTTGATTAGCCGAAGATCTTTGTTGTGGTGAGGAGGGTCATGTTTTGGGTCATCAGGAATGTGCTAACACAGCTGGGAGGTTCGAGATCTTGGAGCAGAATAACATTGGGGATTGCTTTGGGAATTTGAGATCGATCGTGATCATACAATCCATCCCGGTTGGATACACACTTCTGAAACCCGTTCGAGATCTTGGAGAAGAAGAACATCTAAGATATTAGTTTGATATTCACATTCTAGTGCGATCGTGATCGTACAGTCCATTCCGGTTGGAAACATACTTCCGAAACCCATTTCCCCGTCGACGTCACCCGAATCTCGTTATCATAACCGGCTTAATATGTCACACCGGACATTAATCGCGTGGGAAAATCGGAAGTGACCGAAATTCCCCACCTTGCCCTTGCCTGGTTCCGTCTTTGACTCACGGTTCGTTCGCACCCGAAGGTCTCACTAGCGTGCGCTGCACGTAGTCGCCCAGGCCAAGGGAACTCCGGCGTCACTCAGCACAGCTGATCTCTATTTTATGCGCAGTATGATTCAACCGCCACGCGCAACTCACGCGCAGCGATTGCATACTAATCTTCTCCGATTGGGTGATGCATTACGAGCCTCCCTCCGCTCACTCTCGGCGATCGTATCTAGTATGCTACACGTATGCTAGACACACCCACTTCTAGGGTGCGCGAGCGCGCGCGTGCACTCGTGTAGATTCAATCATCATATTGCAACTCGTTTTACTCCGATCAATGGTAGAGCATGACGAACAAGCATTCGAACGAGTTCGCAGGAATTTCAAATTGAATCTAATTACACAGTGAGCGATAAACGGTTTGTTTTGCTGAGCCAAACTGCTCCCCAAACGGTTCCCAAACTTAGATGTCATTGAACGGCGCAACGCTGCGGTTGCAATTAAGCTGCATTTATCGAAAGGTAAATTGCGGCCCTGGCCAGGCTCGAAGACAAAGGGTACAACTCATCACAGGTTATTCCTCAGCCAGGAACGCCTAATGCATCCTCGGCCGCGCGGTTTCTCTTAAGCCATTGGTGCTCCCGCCGGCGGGATATTGGAATTGCACACGATGAAGAAACCACCGGATCTACACCGGCAGGCACCGGGGCCAGGGTGGTACGGTGTGCATGCGCCGGGGTTGGTGAGTCGTCAATTAGTCAGCCCGGCTGAGTCACCAATCATCACGGGGCCTGGCGACAAAAACCTTGATTCAGCAAATCTTCCATCCGAGACGGCAGGGAAGAAAACTTCATCACCTTATACGGGCAATAATCAATGTCAGGCGTGATCGAGATGTTTGATCAATCAGCTTTGGCAGTTTGGATGCAGGCTCAAGGGACGGTAATTGTAACGGAATTGTGGTTTTTCGGATTTGAAATATTGAGGATTTAAAACCGCTGTGCTATCTAAAAGTTCCAAATACCATTTTCATTCCAGTGCCCTGCATACACTTACACTTCAGCGCGTTTTATCACACCACACCATGCTCAATACATTAGTTTGCCAAGCGCAAAAGCTCCCGAAAAAAAAACTATAATAGATGAAGGAGAACACCCAGCGCCAGCAGGAAGCACTTTGCACAAATTGAACCCAACCGGGACATGCAACGAAGCTGTTCCGAATGTACTTATCACTCACCAGCCATCGAGCCCCATTCCCATGGAGGGTTACACTTGGCGCATTACAGCCAAGAACAAGCAGCAAAAGCTCTAATCCCATCTCGATCTCGTACGCCTCACACTCTCCCTTTACCCTCAATGCATCTGGAAGTGAATCCAAGTTGCTTCATCGTCTAGCATCTTGCTATTCTTTAATTTAAATTTAACGCTTCCTCAAACGATGTTCTGTGCTATTTTTAATGCCCTTTAAAATAAAGAACACACAAAGAGCGCTTCTTGCTGATCTTGAAAAGCGAGATGGTCGACGAAACCGAACTTCCGGTCATAATGTATGTTCGCGTGTTTTATGTCTCTTTTTATAGCCATCTAAAGCAATGTTCGTTCCGGTTCTGCCAAACCGGAGCTTTTGTTACGCGATTACTTTGGACACGTGAGCTGGTGAACTCGCTAACCATTGCAATCGTAACGATTGGTCTGTCTGGTTTTATAGATTCTGGGGAACCGAAAAGTCCCAGAAGAACAGAGTACCTGGGGGAGGGGGTTGTTGTAAGATTTTACACGATAGAATGTGCGGTTCAAATAATCAAAATCGAAGATTTTACACATCTTTTTCGAGGTAGAGGATTTGCGAAAACTTTGGGAAAAAGGATTTTTTGTGGAAGTTAGTAGATCGAGCAGCCGACTTTTTGTAGAATTTATCAGGTAAAGCATTGAATTCCGGTAGGATATTGTTATAATTACAGCAAAAAAGTCTAATTTATTTGTAATGTAATGTCTGATACATCAAACGACAAATAAAACCCAATTATTTAACCGTGAAACGTAATTTCCGGTAAAATTAACCCTTTTCAGTGTATTTCAGCTTCATATACATATTTTTTACGATCATTTTTTGATATATTAAAGGAGAATATCTAAAAAGGCAATTCAACGAATGTAATATAATAGAGAATGCTATACATATATACAAATTGAGAGATTTCAAAACCACGAAGTTTCATTTCTACTTGCTTGATGCCCCTGTTTGCACCTTTAGGCACGTTTCGGTAGTCGAGTATGATATATCTCAAAACTACCATAAACATATAGGGTTTTATATACTCCAAGAAATTCCGTTTTGATTGCTAACTTTTCAATTTTTCGAATTTCCGCTGTAAACGTCTTGCTACATTTTTGTGTGGAGTAACATAACCTTTCATTTTGATGAGTATTAGATATAAGTTTAGTGCAAATTGTTGTGAGATGTAACATATTTGCTTTTGGTTACATAAAACACCAAATTTTGTTAAAAAAAACAGTAATAAATCACATTAAAATTAAAAATCACTAAAAATACTAAAATCACTAAATGCATCAATTAGGAAAGAAATTTTAGATGTACAAAACAAAATTACTTAATTATTTTGTAATTAATTACGAGCTTATTGTACTTCGTAATAAGCTTTCCACTCCCCAATACAAACACGAGCTTTCGAATTGAACTGTCAAACAACAACTATCGAAATGGCCGACTGAAAAGCATACCAGCAACTACAAAGCGTTCATCTACGAAGCATTCCGACTGTAATAGTAAAATGGCGTGATATCTCACTAAAACCACCCAATGCTCACCGGCATCACGTTACACACCGAGAACGGTGTAAAAAGCTACTTTTAGCTTTTATGCCCCGTACACCGAATACCGTCGCACAGGTCACGGCAATGCAACCACATTTGCTTCCGTTAGTAATGACACGGCAATAAACCGGCGGAAACAAGCCAGCACGCTTGTTCCAGATTGAAGCTTTTTATCCCAAGCCCCCTTTCCCCGCCATGCACTGCACGGGGGGGTCTTTTGTGTCGAAAGGATGTTGGGTGGGAACAAAAAATAAAAATCATCAAAACGTATGATATCAAAACTTCACCCACAGAGAGGTTCGTGCAAAAATGCTCTACACTTTACACTTCACTTTTATCCCAATATATACTCATACCCATGTATGTGTGTGTGTGTGTGTGTGTTTGTTAAACAGCAGTGCAAAGTTTTTACGTGCCCGCTCATTCAAGAACCGGAAAAAAGTGTTCCACCTTCTCTTGTTTTTTTTTTTGTTTTGGACCCATTCCCGCGTTACATTACATTTTACAAACGGCAACCGACGCGCGTTCGCTTTACAATGCACTTTAAAAGCAAATGGATTTCAAACGGAAAGTGTTACCCTTTCGGTTCATGGCGCAAGCGAGGGGCAGTCAAAGAGGTTCTAGTTTTTTTTTTTGCAAGCACTGTAATGAATTTTCCACCCAACCATTCAAAGGGATGGAGGGGGGGGGAGTTGTTAATGGCCATGCACTTGCATTCTAGGGTGGGCTTCTTCAAAAGCGTTCCCCGAATGCACTTTGCAGCCGTAGTAAATAGCTTCTTTTAACGCGTGCTGTTCGTATACATTTCTGTATTGAGTGTTTGCCCAAGTGGTTTGATCTATTTTTGCGTGATTATTTGGAGCTAGTTTGGAACTTTTTCAAGTTCAACTATTCTGTGGAATTCGCTTTGGGGGAATCACACTGCGCATCAAATGATTGCTGGGTGAACGACATTTGATAAATGTTTTACCCATACGCAATACTATCGTAACAGCGGCATCGAAACATGAAGTCAAATTGCGTTCAAGAATCGTAACTACAGCGATCACTTCACCAACACAATTGACCCAGAAGACTACAACCGGGTAGGATGTCATGTCATAATGACTCGCTACAGTATATCGCTCGTGCATGGCGCGCTATCCTTAAGGAAGTTTGTGACGAAGCCTTGCATTTTGCTGAAGGCAACACCAAACCCAACACATAACACATGATGATAATGCTACTTTCAGAATACATAACATTCCTCTCTTGGTGAGAAGAGTAAGAGTATTATATATGCATATTTGAACTTTTTTAAGCATAAGTCATTGGTGGAAGAATCTATTCCCATTTGGGACACTGTTGATTCGTGTGGGTGAAGGTGTAGCGTCAACTTCGTCTGCAAGATAATTATGATCCACTAGTGCTAATGATCACCTCACTCTACGTGGCGACTTACTCAGAGTGAATCGAAAGACGAAAGGATGAGTCACCAAGGCGACTACGAGAATCACACAGTGAGTTAAGTCTGACATATGAGCTTGAGCTTAAAACCTTAAAACGTTCAAACCTACCGCTAAATCAGAACCAGCTGGTATTCCCACTCTTATCACAATCCGATACTATCCTAATCTGTAGCACACGTCCTCACAAAAACAATTCAACAATTCGCTACATCTTGGTGTCTTCCTGGCAAGTTGGAAGAGATCTTACATCATTCCAAGGGTTTTCGAAAACTAACTGCTTCCTCTAATCACTACATCAGCTACCAGCCTTTCACCACAACATACTACCTGACCAAACTGGGGATGGAAGGGGATGCTATGCTGACAGTTGTAGTTAGTAGATATAACCTATGCCGTAGAATTCGATCATAGCCATCCCGCCTAATGATCGCTTTATCTAGTTTACCCAGAGATAGTTATCTGTTTATGAATAATCTGGACTACGTTCTACATGTAGAATAGTGATGGGTAAAATTGAAAAAAAAAAACCTGATTCGACTTTGCTGCGACTCCGATAATTTTGAAACCGACTCCGGAAGGTCCGCCCAGTATTACAGGGTTTCCCACGATTTAATGGTCAGTTCCCATGATTTTTTGGTGCGTTCCCACGATTTTTTGGTCGTATCCCATAGTTTGGTTCGTTCCCATAATTTATTGGTATTTTCCGATTGGATATCAATACAATTGGACCAAAAAAAATCTGGAAAACGACCAAAAAATCGTGGGAACGCACCAAAAAAAAGTGGGAACCCACCAAAAATTGATGGGACCCAACCAATAAATCGTGGGAAACCCTGTATCTGGAGTTGTTCGGAATCGTCCGGAATCGGCCGGAGTCGTTAGAAGTCGTTGAGAATCGAAGCCGTTCGGAATCGTCCGGAATTATCCGGAGTCGTCCATACGACTACGGACGACTCCGAACAACTCCGGACGAATCCGAACGACTCCGAACGACTCCGGACGACTCCGAAACCAAATGATTTCGGGAGACTCCGAACGACTCCAGACGACTCCTTACGACTCCTGACGACTCCTGACGACTCCGGACAACTCCGGACAACTCCGACAGACTCCGGGCGATTCCGAGCGACTCCGGACAACTCCGAATGACTCCGGATGACTCCGACAGACTCCGGGCGATTCCGAAAGTCTCCGGATGATTTCAACATCGGGCGAAACTATTGGTTTGGATTTTGACGGAGTCGGAATCAGACTATCAATAGCTGGACTTGGATCGGAGTCGTTCGGAGTCTCCCTGAATAGTTTGGAGTCGAAGTCGTCCGGAGTCAGCCGGAGTCGACCAGAATTTGAGTCGGACAGAGTCAACAGGATCCGTCCGGAGCAATGTGCTTATGAGCAGGCATTTAATTTCGCTTTCAACATCAGGCTTTTCATTGCTCCCAAGAACACATCATTAACATCATTGCATTGAACGTACTAAACACATAAAGGATCTCGATGTGGTACTGGATACTAACCTGTTCTTTAACCGATACACCGAAGAGATTATTGGTCTTTGTACTCAACTACAAGCATTGCTCCTTCATTGTGACATCAAACTAAGTAAACTCTTTCGCTCTCACTACTCATCGTTTTATGGTACCATTACGAGAGTTTATTGAATTCAATCTCAACACTCCATAGACACAAGAAATAAAACGATCTCCTCCATCGTTCATCATTCTATTGCTCACTCACATGCACACTTACTGCGGAAACGCTGGCCGCTGTTTGCCGAACCGTCCCCGCTTAAAGTACGGCCTTCGACCCTTCTTCGGCAGTGCTTTCTGTGCACCCGGCCCGTCGTCGCTGGCGGGTGCAATCTGCATCACCCCGGCCGGATTGGCCAAATCCGTCACACTGCCCACCGGCAGCGTCATGACGTCATGATCGTCCGACACGAACGAACTTTCCATGGCCATCGATGCAGCGCCCGGTAGTAGCATGTTTGGCATGCCAGCAGTACCACCGCCCAACTGCTGCTGCTGCTTCTCGGCCTGCTGTTCCTGCCGCTGCTTTAGCTTGTGCTTCTTCCCGTACCAGTGCTGACCGAACAGTTTCTCGTCCGCCACGATCAGGTTGCACGTTTTGCAGTAAAACTTCCCGGACGGCATCCGGTACAGCGACCAGTCGGTTTGGCGCGGCGGCACCGACAGGCTGCGCAGGATCGTATCGGACGCATTGAACGGGGTGGTGCGCACGATCACACCCATCGAGCGGGCCTTCTTCAGATGCTTGGCGCCTTTGAGATGCATCAGCATCTCGGACCGCGACGTGACGGACGTTTCGCAGATCAGGCAGAACGTGCCGGTATCGTCCACACAGTCAAGCCCTTCCTTTTTGCGAAGCTCCTGCTCGAGCGTGGTGCCGCTTTCCGGGCCACCTTTGGACGGTAGGGTAGTGGGTTGCGCGGTGGCTGGTTGTACTGACTGTTTGCTGCCATCCGCTGCCACCACCTCTTCGTCACTCTCCACGTTAATCGTTACGATGGGTTGTGGCGCTGTTGGGACAGGGGTTGCGGCTACCGGTGCCGTGACCGGCGGAACGTTGGCTAGTTGCTGGAGCGGTGGAACAGCAGCCACCCCATTCGTTGCATTCGGAGCCTCAGGGCCCAGCGCTGGGCCCGTCAATTGTACCGGAGGTTGCGGCGGTGGCTCCAGACGAAGATTCTTTGCTCCGGTCGTTCCGTTGGCTCCGTTCTGGGTCGCTTGAAAGGGGCGTTTCTTAGCGACCGGCGTTGTTGGGGCGACCGTTTGGCCAGAGGGCGTCACCTCGGTCACTATCTTTGTGCTACAAGTCGTAAGGAACAGGACGGAGAAATCACAATTAGTGAAATATTTTTTTGCATTTTTGTAGTTTTGGAAAACAAATTTCAAATCAAAATCGTATATACCAGATGTATCGTATTGCTTCATAGACTTCTTAAGTTTTGCTGTAAAATGAAAGGTGCGTGGAGAGGTTCCACCTTAAACTGCACCAGCTGCCTGCGCTAATGTTAGCTACAAGATATACCTTCACGTGCAACTTGCACGCCGGTTGGCTAGAGAGACGCATGACACAGTGGCCGCTGCTGCATGGCACGTTGGAAGTTCAATACCCACAGCGACGATGTCCCCGGGAGCGCTGAAATGAAGACACACCACACACACACGGCGGAATGAAGATCATCTACGTTGTGTGTCCTCTACCACAAACACACACGGCCTGGACTGGAGTTGATGTTTGGACCACCACCACCACCCGCTCTGTACAATTCCGGCTAGCTCCGCAGTATTCTGGAATCGATTCCGGATAGTAGGTCAATTTCCGGAATCGATTCTGGAATCAGAATCGGCTCCGGAATCAGCTCTGGAATTGGTTCCGGACTGAGCTCCGGAATCAGAATCGGTTTCGGAATCGGAATCGGGTCCGGGATTGAAATCGGCTCCGAAATCGGAATTGGCTCTGAAATCGGAATTGGCTCTGAAATCGGAATTGGCTTCGAAATCGAAATCGGTTTCATCATCTCCATAAGAATAGGTTTTTGGGTCCAATGATGCTACGTATTGATAGCCGCAAAGAATTAATGTTGGGTAAATCTGATTCAGATTCATGAATCTGATTGCATCTTTGGAACGATTCAGTGAATCTGAATCTCCGTTGGAAATGTTCAAGAATCTCAAATATCAATTTCAATATTTTGGAAATCATACATATCTAAAGATTAATGAATCCCTGCAGCCTTGGAGAATTTAATGATTAATGAATATTTAGAGATTCATGATGTTTTGAAGATTCATGAATCTACAAAGAGATTCGTGAATCATTAGAGATTCGTGATTCTTTGAAGATTCATTCATCTTGAATCATGAAACTTTGAAGATTCGACTCGAGATTCGAATCACGCTCATTACGGAAGATTTATACGAATGAAGCTCAACGTAAGATTCATGAAACCTAACACTACCAAAAAAATTAAATTAACTTGTAAGCAATACATTCTCATGGACATTCTCGGATTGATTTCGCCTCTGAAACTTCTTATTTCAATTCAAGAATTAATTCTCATTTTGGAGCTTATTCCGATTCTGGAGTCAATTCTGATTCCGTTTCCGGAGCAAATTGCGATTCCCTGGTCAATTCAGACTCTGGAACCGAGACCGATTTCGGTATCGGTTCCGGATTTGGAGTCGACTCCGGAATAGGCTTCGGAACCAACTCTGGTATCGGCTCCGGAATCGGAACCGATTCCAGCAACAGAATCGGCTACGAAATTGATTCCAAACTCGGTATCGGAATCGGGTAGGTCCGATTCCGAGCTCCCTCCACTAGCACTGTGGTTCCTCCATTGTCCACGTCACGTGGCGCCAGCGCTTTCGTTTTCCGATCAACGCGGTTCCCTCAACACCACGATCCTATTCCATCCTGTATGATCGTTTGCCGCGCACTGCGCACGTTACGCGACAAAATCTGTATCGAATAGGATCCCCTACGCCCACCGTCGGGTGGCCCCAGCATATCGGAAAACGGAAGACGGCACACTCTACACACAAACACACACATTCACACTGCCTCCGTTTCCTTTTCGCTTCACACCGTACGAGCGCTTTTCGTGTGCTTGTGAAGCGCGGTGCTTGCTAAATTGCTTTGTTCTTTTCCTTGAGCTCCCAATTCTGCTAATCATGTAGCAGCAGAAGACACGGTACTGTGGGCGCAAAACTAACTAAACTAAAACTCAACGCTAATTTCGTAAATAAGAGAGAAGATGTTCAGAAATTGGCACAGGAACGGAACAGAACCAAGAGCACGAAACAACAATAGGTACGATTGAGAAGGGAAAATAAGACGAAGCTTGCAGAGATGATCCTTGTGCGGAAGGGGACGGATGTGGTATTGATTCTATTTCCATTTCGTTTCGAAGTGGGGAAATGTTAAAAATGGAAACGTAGAACCTTGCCGGCACGATTCGTTGACGATCTGTTCCGGCGTGAGTGTGTATGCATAATTGGGAATTTTGGTGGTAATTTATTGTCAATGATTCAATTGATCCCATTCCAAGCAAAGACTTGCATTAGACTGGATTTGCTAATACAATTGCATACATTTAGGCGTGTTCATCAAAGCAGCGATGAGAGATAAATACAAAACGCCTAACATTATGCAATAAGTGTGGCAATAGCGTTGCGATGAGCATAAGTTATTAAACCAGGTGGTATTGTACAGAATCCTTAAGACAACGATCATCTGTGGGCAAAAATAATGATCCTTGCTATAAGGATTCAATCCAAAACTATTGAGTCTAATAATGCCTAAGCTAATCTTCGGTTCTGTTTGTCTATTTGGGACAAATTGAACATCAATTGGCAATATTGCTGTATGTTTAAAATAGTTTTTCTACAACAGCGAAAGGTAAAGGAACAGCTCTTTCTACAGGGTTTTCCATGGGTTCTCATAGTTGTGGGACACTGCCTTGACTCTTTCCTATGGGAAGTGAACTTTAAATCATGGAAATTGGAATCTATGGTACCCTTGTTAGACAGGCTCCTTGGAAATTCCTATTAGATTTGTCCAACAAGGATGCAGGAATACAACAGGAGTAGAGTCCAATTCCCATTACATTAAGTTCATTCCATTTGAAAAAGTATCAATGAAGTGTCCCACAGCTATGAGAACTCCTGGACAACCCTGTAAGAGTAGTCTTCGAAGATGTAATCTTCGACGATCTATCTATTGGTGGTCTAGTAATAGATCACCTTTCAAGCCATCTTCCTGATAACTTAAACGTCATCCTCATCCCCATCCTAAGGATGATCCTTGCAAAACAATAATGGAACAATTACCAACCCACTCGGAATACACACTCAACACGTGGAACAGACTGTACCAGTGTCACCTCCCAATGCGCATTTTTGCGTCATTCCACCCTGTTCCTCTGTACACCCTTGCATCAACCCATGGCGAGAGCACTACTTACGTTCGGATCCATTTGCCCTCCGCATTGTAGTGCCCGGTGCCGGACGGGAGCTTCTTCCCGTTGACCACCATCGCGTGCCGCTTGCCGGTGTAGTGCTGGTTCGCGTGCTGCACCGACGTCAGCACCAGATCGCACGCCTCGCAGTGAAACACCGACTTGCCGATCGCGTTCGTGTCGGCGGCCAGCTCGAGCGGTGGCCGCTGCCGGACCGGTACCGGCGTGCCCGTTTCCGCACAGTACTCCTTCAGCCACTGGTTAATCTTCTTCTCGTGCGCCTTCGACTGGTAGTGGATGTTGGCGGAGATGTGCGAGTTCATGCGCGTGCGGCAGAGATTGCAGTGAAACTCGCCGAACAGTTGCTTCAGCTCCGTTGGCAGCAGCTGTTCGTCGTCCGGGTTCACTAAAAACAGAAACGAGATCAGTGGAAACACTGAAGCGATCCAAAGGATGTGTATCGTCTTACAATATATGATGGTTTTCGTGTGCAGCTCATTCTTCTTCTCGTTTGGTTTCGCTTTCGCCCTCGAATCTCGGCCACGTCTCATGTTCGGGCCACCCTTTGATCTCCCGGAAAGAGTGCCGTTCGCCGGTGCCCCAGCGCCACCCGGACCCGTTGGTTTGATCGGTTGCTGAAACTCGGCCGGCATCATGCTGGCACTGCCGGGAAGCGCGCCCTGCATCGGATCCATTGTCTGCCAGCCGGGAGCACTGGGATACCCGATCACACCACCACCACCACCACTGCTGCCACCACCGCCGCTACCAACAACACCGTTGCCCACCTTGTACTGCTCGTACTGCTGCAGGTGATACTGATAGTGCCGATGTTGCTCCAGATACTGGCTGTAAATCATCTGCTGCTGCTCGACCGTCTGCGCGTACTGCGTCTGCTGAATGTAGTTCTGGTACGCGGCACACTGCTGCTGGTACGCGCTGTACGCGTTCTGATAGTTGCGCCACTGTTCCACCGCGTTCGCTGCCGATGCCGTCGTTTCCGGATCAATGTCCGGCGGTTTGGTCGGTTCCAGTGGCTGGGCCGCCGGCTGGCTCATATCCGGCACGGGTGGTGCCGGTTGCTTTACTTCCGCTGGTGGAAAGATTACAATACCGCGTTAATGCATGCATGCAAACGGGGCGTTATAGCCATTTCTTTGTACATACCTGCACCACTCATCGTCGTCGTACCCGCCCGGCTTCGCGGCCGCAGTCAAACTTTGATGACGCTGTGCTTTGCACGTTTTTAATCTAGAATCAAACGGAAACGGTCACACGGTGGCAAACGACTATAAATCCCTTGCCAAACCATTAAACTCGATGAAACTTACATAAAAATAGTTTATTTACAATTGGAAACAAAACCCACGCTCGTTGCTTTTTGTTTTGCGGTGAGTGTCGGTTGTTGACATTCTCGCTGACAGCTGACGGGCTCTCACTTTGACAGCCGCTCACAAAGCCAGCCCCCAAACAACAAATTTGGCGGATATTAGGCCACGGTTTGGAATCATTGGTGGATGTGGTACCATTTATCTGTTGTTGTTAGTTCTGAATGTTAAAAATTAGCTTGCTCCGAAAGACAAAAGCTGACGTATGGATCACGAGCTTTATAAACCCAACACCAGAAAAAAGGTAAGTTTTCAGTTGAAAAATGAATTTTAAGCAATATCCTCACTTGCTCACATTTCTAATCTCACTTATTTCAGTGCTGGTGGTGTCCATTGGAGTTTAGTATTTAAACAATCGTATCGCCGTTCTAGTTCTAGCGATGCATAACTTCAATGACAACAGTACAGAAGGAATGAGAAAGCTCTCCTCCAAGCGATGAAGGCTCCACCGGTTGGGTTTCCCACAAAGAGATGGCGCCGCCAGCTTTTTACTATTTTTAGAATGCATGAGTCGTTTGCCGTCTGCTGAACGAAGTCTTGCTAAATTCCATTTAGGTTGAGAGCTTGTGGCACTTGGGTTGTTTACTAGTGACGCAAACATTTTCATTAATCAAAGCAACTTGAAATTATTTTTTTTTATAAAGTTTTTGATTTTTGGTTTGAAAGTGTGTACCGTCAAAGTTCGTGTTGCGTTTACACCTGCAGCGTGCGCGAGCACCACGAACTGCCTGATTTTCATTCGTAAATTTAGAAATGAGCTAAGTTCGTCGAACGCGCGAATTTTCACATTCTTCCGGTGTGAAAGAGCTCTAATGATGAATTATGATACGCCATCTTTTGATCTGTTCACGAGAATCTCCGAATCCGCGTATGTCGATAACCGCGTAACTCGGGAACAGACTGTGTGGTACTCTGCTATTCCAGTCCGGTCGTGATCGCGTACATGAATATACAGGACGATCTGCTCGTCATCCCTTGACAGCACCGCTGTCATCCGTGGATCGGTTGGTGTCATCCGATCTGGAACTATCGTTCCATGTAGTGATGTGCAATCTAAATATTATTGCAATACCACAGACTGTAATGTGTAGCGCATGAGGTGCTTGAATCTGCTTGAATTGATGAAAAGTTGACACAATGCAAATAAAGGACAGCAATCTCGTTTATCTCGAGTATTTTCATTCTCACCAAATTGTCTGTTTGCTCGATATCCTAATTCCTGATTGTTCATTGGGTGCGGAACTGTAACGATCCATCATTCAACCCGCCACCCTAAACCGTTTGACATCGCGCGAATAATAAAAAAAACAACAAAGCTGTCCACTCACAGCTCACGCACACACGCGCACGTAACAAACCAGCTCCCGCCTGTGTGTGTGTGTGTAGTACGATACGGGATGGTAATACAAACACTTTATCATCCGATTTAATCTACACACTTCGAAAAAGCGAGCGATCGGAATGGTCGCATGAAGAGGCTAGTCGAGTCGTGAAGTTTAAGGGCCCGTGCATTTTTCCGGTGCTGAAATCGCCCCCCCCCCCCACACAGCCACCTTTCCGGTTACTGCGCGGTGGACAGTGAGGTGAATAGATGAAGTGTCGGTGTTCGATTTAGTGGCCGAAGTCGTTGCTAAAAGTTGCATTTTTCGCCTGAGCTCAGCTCCGAATCTCCAGCGAATCTGCAACGCGCTTGTGTGTGTGTGTGTGTGCGTGTGTTTTACGTTGGTGGTGGTGTGTGTGTGTGTGTCTGTGCAAGCCCCCCTTGTTTCGGTGCATTGCTGCACATTGATTTTGTCGCCCCGTCTTTGCGGCGGAAGGGCAACAAAGGGTAGAGAAAATCCCCCCCCCCCCCGGGAGTGGAGTGTCAGTGATTGGTGTAGAAGGGGGGAAAGTTGGCAACAGCAACAACAAAAAAAGCAGTGAAGTGCATCTTGAAGCAATTTCTTTGTCCACCCAAGCGGCGCTCATCTAGTCAGAGAAGGGGGTGGTGACACTACCCCCAGCACCACCTACACCCGGCACCCGGTTCCGGATGGTACCGAGTGCATGGTATACCGTGCCGTGGGTGCAGCAACACAGCCGGCAGTTACCGATGGTGATCGACCGCCGCCAAGGTGGCCGTTAGTGTGCGAGAGCGAACGTGAAAGAAGGTGAAGTGAGCGGCATCCAACCCCCCTCTTCCCGTAACCATCGCGCCAACCATCATCCATCCATCCGCCTCACCATGTCCAGCCGCGTGCGGAAACATAACGAACCGATGAAGGCGTTCGTGCCCGTCAGCTCGCTGCTGCTGAGAGGCACCGGATCCATACACTGCACGGGCGGAAGCTCCGGTACGGCGGGCGGCCAGCAGGCCGGCAGTCCGAGCAGCATGACGGTCGGCAGCGCGGGCTGTGGAACGGCACCGGGCCCGACCTACGGCAGCGGGGCAGGAAAATCGCTCTCGGCCACGCTGTCCCCGCCCGTTCGGCACATCTCGCCGGAGCACGCCATCTGTGGCAATCGGAGCCCGGGTGCACTGACGGGCAAAGGTAAGCATGCCCAGCCTGAGAGCCATTTATTTCCCGTAACGACCGGTCGCAGCGGAAATGAATGAATTTATTCGAAAAGACAGCAAAAGCGACAACAAAAATGACAAAAAGAAAGGATATTTCACCGCGTAACCGGTACAGGAAGGCGCCTCGTATCATCACCATCCTCTTCTTGCTTTTTTTAGTGATCATCTACGGCTCCCCCGCTGTTTAAATGTTCATCCACTCTTCCTTGCTTTGTGTGGCAATGCTTCCGTCTAGCAAACACAAAGCGAATCCTTTTCGACGAAAATCGGCTCGCAGTGCAAAACCATCCCCGTCGCTTTCTGCTCACAAATTTTCCTTACACACACACACACACATACACATTATCTAGCTCTCTCGGTTGTGAGAGATCTCTCTGTTGCTCTGCTACGAGTGGTATTACGCTTGCAACTGCACATGCCTGTATGTGTGACTGGTAGTGCATTTTCCACCCGGCGCGCATCATCAATCGGCAGCGTAGTATTGCACTCGGGAAGAGGGGCTATCTCACCGGGAGCGTACAATGTACCGCCTCATTCCTCAATCCACCCTCTTCAGGTACCGATTTTTACTCCCATACTCTATCACGGGCGTAATTTCCCCCCCGCCATCGCTTCCCTGGGCTGTGCTGGGCAGGAACCCGGTCGGGAACGCGTGTCTGGTTCGAATGCCGGCTTTTTGTGGCCCGGTATTTCGAACGAGACAGGGGCATCATTATTCTGCATGTGTGTTTAATTTACTATTAACATGTTTGACGAGTTGGAATATGATTCGATACCAAGCTGTTTAAATTATTTTTTTTCAATTTGCTTGCATTTTCCAAAGCAAGAGTGAGAAAAAACGCCTAAAAGTATGCAATGTGTTTTTTGTCGCACAGAGCCAATTTTTGCTGCATTACGTTGTGCATGATATTTAAAGTACAATTGATTTTAAATACCTTTAGATGACGATCTAGCAAGGTGAAGGAAACATGTTTTTCTTCTTCCTCTTCCTATTTGACGCAACAATCGTAATCGCTCGACTCACAGCCATTAATGGCTGTCAGTGTCAAACGCTTCAAGTGTGAGCAGAAGGGTGTACGTTTGAAGTTATGTTTATGGATAGTTTATGGAGTCTTCCTGGTGAATACAAATTCCTCCAAACGCTCCATTTGTTAACAAACTTTGTTCCGTTTCCGGAAGAATTGAAATTTACCGAACAATAGAGTGGAGGTTTAAAATACGCTTGAAAGTATGCGAATGTTGCATGACTTGGTCGGGTGTCCCAAACAATGTTCTGTTTTCGTGAAACATATTTGCATTTAATTGCTTAGATACATTTACGTTGTATTTTATCTTTCTCTATTGATTCATGTAACAAGTATGCCCCAGAAAAAAAAGGGACATTTCAGTATTTTCTATCCTTTGACGCCTGAATGCATGCAATCCATCCAGCTTTAGTTGATTATTAAGAATCGCAGCAAGTCTATTTAAACATAAAATTATCTATTGATCGCACCACTCGATTGTTGAATATTTAATCTCTAACCCCGGTGCAACTAAATTCTAACATTTTCCAAAAAGAAGTAAAAACATACCCCCAGAACAAAGAAACCCCTCCATAACAAGGGCCACACTGGGCAATGCTTCTCGACCTATCGACACCGGCCAGCAATACATTATCCGCAAATATTATTGAAAAATGCTGTAACCCATCAATCACACACGCCCCCGGTTGTATCGAAACGGGGCAGCGTTTTTTTTTTTTTTTTCATAAACCTTTTGCCCACCGGTTTGCCTGTACCTTTAGGAAAAGTTGAAGTTGGAAAGCATTCCCGCTGTGCTAACGTTCAACATGCCAGCCATGCCGGGGAGGCCGTACGCAAACTCGCGTTGCCTGGTTCGCTCTACGCACGTCGCAGCGCAGTGGTATCCCTTTGGCTCGGCCCCTGCCCCCTACCCCCTCCAAGGACTACTACCCCAAAGCCACCGAACTTCGCCCGAACGGAAGACACTCTTGTTATTTATCAATGAAAATACGGACTCCCGCTCTCGGCGATGCGCTCTCTCGCTCACGCGCAAACACATACGCACGTATCGCCGCGTGTGTTGCTGTTGTTGCCCGGCCGGCCCCCCCATTTGGATGTCCGTATCGGTGTGGTTGTGAGACAGGAAATTGTGTACGAAAAGCCGTTGCCTTTCCGCTGCCCGTGCCCCGGGGGCCCGCTGCACAAGGGACGCCTGTGTAGGCGTTTACATAGGCGCAGAGGACTCCACGGAAGGCTGGAAATAGCAACCGGGCCGGCATCATCAATAGCGCCTGGGAAGCAGCTCTGGGAAGCTCGATGATACAGCGCGAAACCACACCGTGTGCGAGGTTGGGAATTTGCGCAATAGACCATTACACTGCCCATTCTTTCAAGGCCAATGAGCATCAATTGCGAAAATGTCAAGGATTCATAGCCCCGCGTAGAGGGTTACCCTTTTCTTTTTTCTTGTTTTATTTTAGGAAAGCTGCTCGGCGAAATGTCACCCCCCCCCTCGGGCGAAATGTAAGGACGAGCGTAATGAGTGAAGCAAATTCGTTGAAGGAAATCATTTTTCAAAAAAAAAAGGGAAAAGGAAATTCCATTGCAAAAGAGCGAAAAAGAAAACGATACGTTGAAGCAGCATAACAAGCTGAAACAGACGCGCGAATTAACAACGTTCCCTCATTAGTGGCTGTTGTTGCGGAGAAGGCAACAGGAAACAAAGCGCCACAAGGCAGCCGGAAATTCCATTTAATATTGAAACGCATCAAACTCCCTCCCAATAGGAAAACTAGATACAGCGAAAGAGAGAAAGCGATAGAGCGAGCATGGTGGAATGCGCTCGAGAGCGAACGAAATGGCAGGACCGCTACGCTACGCGGCAGCATGCCCAACTCATTCAATCAACGCACAAATAGTGTCCTTGATCTTCAAAAAGCTGAATTGCACGCGTGTGCACTTCGTTGCTGAAACGGTCTCTCTGTGTGTGTGTGTGTGTGTGTGTGTGTGTGTGTGTGCTGTGTGCGCTCTCTTTCCCGTACTGGCCGGCGGGAAGAGGGTCGCTCCCAGACCGGTCTCGCCACGCGCGCACGAGCATTGGCACGAGTGGGCGATATATTCTATCGCCTAGTCTGGATGTATGGGTGTGTTGTGCATCGTGCACTGAATGCAATCGCGTGGCGAGAAGAAGGACCTGTAATACTACGGCACCGTTTTGGAGAGCGATTTGCAAACAAGTCGGCTTCCTTTTTTTCGCTCCCCCAAAGCGCACAGGAAGAGTTGGGGCATTGGATGTGAATTCACCTGCCTACTACTAACACCATTACTACTACTACTACTACTACTGGATGCTTTTTTTTGTATGAAACACACCGTACCCCCGAAGCAAGGGGGTTTGCTAATCGATTCTTGGGGATTTCCATTTCCTGCCATTTCATGCGCACACCGGTGCACGCTTGCCGGCTGAGAGGCGATGGTTGGGTAAGAGCGAGCGAGAGTGGCGCAGGACATAGGAAAAAAAAGCAGTGGATGTATGTGTGCCTTTCCGTAGTAATACGGTTTGTTTGATGCACACACAACCACTACAACAACTACTACTACCACCACCACCCCGAAAAGGACCGGAAGGACCGGTGCGCCGCGTGTACGCATGCATACCATTAGCACACTTATCCTTGAAATCATCACTCCCCCCCTATTGGCCACGCTAGCGTAATGTGCAATGCCGGAACCTGTGTGTGTGTGTGTGTGTGTGTGTTTGTAAAGAGGCTATATAAATCATTCTACATTATCCCCACTCGTGCACTAAGGGTTGAATGTTGTTTGAGCATATTTTTAGAACGATTACCCTTTTTAATGATCCAGAATGATGGCGCTTGGAGGTGTGCGGAGGTGTCCTGTGGGATATGGGGTATATACATTATTTCTTGTTCCGTCCTCTCTCTCTCTCTCTCTCTCGCTCCCCTTCCTTCCCGCTATGAATAATTACGCTAATCTCGCTAGATATCTTGAGGATGATTTTTAATACGCTCGGTGGCTGCAATGGCCGTATGGCCGTAGTCACTTGTGTTACTTTGAAGTGGGTTAGTTTATGAGCTTCTTGGTAGCAATGCATTTTCTAGAATTGTATGCACATTAACGCGCACATTTCGTGCCTGATGCGCTTGCGAGTGTAAAGTCTTGTTAGACTTTAAATATTATTTCTTAGACTTTAAACATATTTAAAAAATAAACTGAGCTGTATAAAACGCCCAAATTTATGTATACTCCTCTATAACCCTCACGAATGTGTGGCAAATAAGCATTACTGCTTGGACGGCTTTATACCAGCTTTCACTTAACTAACTGTTGCGCTTGTGTGAAATGTAAATTATTACTTTTATTCTTATTTTAATTTTTGTTTTAATAAAATTTTTCTTTCTTTTATTTATTTTCATTTGAATTTGATAATTAACTTATTTGTAACTATTATCATCTTCACAAAACCATTTTCCTCTATGCCTAGCTATTTCATTCCGGATCTTCTTCTTGAACAAAAAAATTGCATACCTTTAGGCGCTTAGCAAAGCGAATCGTCGCTGAGAATCATACCACGAAACGCGAATCACTGGTCCGTTCTTCCAATTCGACTACTCGTGTAAAATATTGAGTAACCTGGACTGTTTCAATATTCCAATCTGATCTTTATTAGCATTTAGTAGCTAAAACTAATGCGAAAAACTTGTATCGCGTTTGCTATAATCGTATAATAAATGAAGTAATAATTATTAGGTAAAATGCGAAATGACAAATTTAAGATTTCCAATTGTTTTCACGGGTTAATTCTTAAATGAACACCGTCGCAATTATATTCAGTCCCTTTAAAAGGTCTATATAATGTTCGAGTAAAGGTTCCGTGAGATCTCTGTCAACAAAAAATAATATTAATTTTCCAACATTCCACATGCCGACATGAGACTGTTTGTTTAGCGTCAATTAAGCGTCAATTTAGCGTGAAGTAAATCGCCAATTTAATCATATTTCACTTTAAGTATTTAAAGGCAAATAGCCAACAACTGGAATACTGTTTTTTTGTGTACAATACGCTTTGTACCCACAAGCAAAATGTAATTAAATAATTTAAAAAAAATCAGTTTGATTTCACTCGATCTTGAAATAGGCCTGAAAGTGTTACATTCAAAACATCATTTTATACATTTTTTTCCCTCACAAATCTTTCTTTCCTCTTTTGTTGTAGGGAAAATTCTCAACGACGGTTGCATACGGCGCACGGCATCACTCGATGCCCTTTACCTGCGCCCCGCCCCGGCCTGGAGCCTCGTCACGCCGACCCTGCTCCAGCTGGACAAAGCGACCCAGACGGAGGAATCGTTCCTGGAGCGTACGCGCGGCGGCAGCGGTACCACCACCGGCGGCGGCTGCGGCATGCTTTCGGCCGGCCCGTCATCCTCCTCCCAGACCACCGCGGACGTGGTGATGGGCCCGTCCCCGTCGTCCACCTCGTCGTCGCCGGTCATCACGCGCACCGATGTGACGACGCCGACCGATCTGAAGATGGAGAAAGTGATACGACAAAGACTGCAGCGCACGCATCGCGGTGAACATTCCGTTAGCTCCCAGACGCTTAGCCCTAATCATGGTAAGATTGAGCGTAAGAGAGAGAGAAAGAGAGAGAAAGATGCAGTCAACATACCGGAAGCTAATTGTTTGCCAATTTCCCCTCAAAACCTCAGCAAAAGCAAGCCCAGTGTCGATACCAACACGTACCTGTCCGCCCGTACACATACGGCCGATGCGCAACTCGGTCGAGGGTCTGAACCAGGAGATTGAGAAGCTGGTCCTCTATCCGGGCCAGCAGCACAGCTGCCGGGCCGAGCTGGAGATGGTACGTATTGTCGGGTGGAGCAAAACCGAAAATAACCATTTTTGCATTCGATAATTTGCAATTGTGTACCCTGTTCTATCTGTGCGCAGTACTCGCGGGGCACACCGGAAGGCCATCGGGCACCGTTGGCGGATCTGTTCCACGGTGCCGGTGCCGTTTCGCTCGTCGGCGGTCCCGGCGATACGCGCTCGGTCAACACGCAGACGCCGCTGGGCGATACGCTGTCGTCGGACGATGGCAGCCAGAGCACGTCGCCGGACGAGGGTGCCGTCACGACGAGCGCCTCGCCTAGGATCAACAAATTCCTGGCCCGCGAACCACCGGATGGTTGTGAAAAGGTAGTACAGTTGTGAGCGCTTGTCTCCCTTTCTTCTATCGCTACAATTAATTTCTTTTTTTTTTCTTTTACTCTTCAAAGGTTAATTTAAAACTCACTGAAGCCGATACCAGTACAAACACGGCCTGCTTCAAACCGTGCACTACCGCATTCCAGCTGAAACCATCCTTAGGATCCGCATTCCAGCCACTGCAGCCGTTGCCGACGCTTAAAACCACGCCGGAGGATGACGACGATGCCGGCGATGACGCTGCGGAAGGTGCCGCGGCGCAGTAGAGAGCACGCAAAACCGCGGCTCGCGTTTTAAACTCAAATCGATTTTGCCTTAATTTGTTTTATTTTACCATTTGTTCGTTCGTTTGTTGTGGCCATTCGTTTTGTTTATTTTTTTTTTTTTAATTTTGCAAACAACCTACCGACAGCGTTACAGCGTGCGGCGTTTGCATAGTTTTAGTTTCTCAATTTTAACCCGTTTCTTGTGTAGTTTGTGAAACGTCCATCGTGATTATTTGGTCTTTTTTTTAAATTTATGTTCGTTTCCATTAAATGAAAAAAAAAAATACACTGATCAAAGAGCGATTGCTGTAAGTTGCAAGAGAACGAGTATGATAGCTTTGTAGAACAGTTAAGAAAACATGTAGAAGAAGGAGAAGTGTAGATGGCGGTAGTAGGGAAGAAGAAGAAGAAGAAGAAGAAGAAGAAAAAGACGATGACTGAATGGAATGTGAATGTGAATAATATACAAACAATTTTGTATGGCATTTTTTGAGACAAAGCTACAAACAAAAGTATTTCTTTACTCTGCCCTGCGTCACACACCCATACACACACAGCAGCAGCAGCGATGCAGGTAACGTGCGTGAGGGAAATTAAGACAGAAGGACAGCACGTGTGTACGAATCAATAGAAAGCGGGAAAGTGTGGGACGCCCAGTAAGCCCAATGTGCGAACAATAAGCGAACGAATGGCGACGAGTGAAGAAAGAGCGGGAAAACGAAACCCTTTGTCGAAACCTAGAGAAGCATCTTCTCACGTCAATATGCAAAAACAGTGCAAACCCACTCAACTCAAGTAGCATTTTTTGGAAGGCATTTTTTTCTATCAAAAATACTCTACAGTGCACCTGCTAGGAGCGCCGGGCCGTGGGGCCCAAAAATGGTGCGTGCGGGTGCGTCGTAAAGTTGTGCAGAAAATACAATAAATAATCAAATCCTATATATACAACCACACACAACTCCTGCAAAATGAAACCACTTAAACAGTATACAACATTACAGGGTTTTTTCAGGGGCTCTCATGCTTGTGGGATATTTTCATGACTCTTTCTGCCAAGAAATGATCTTTATGTGAAAGGAATTGGTCTCTATAGCACCCTTTTTGGACAAATCCAATAGCAGTTTCCAATGAGTCTGTCATCCAATGGTTTTCCAATGCTTGAGGGTGTCATAGAGTCCAATTTGTATCATATTAAGTTCATTTCCAATAAGAAAGAGTCAAAAAGGAATTCCACAGCTGTGAGAGCCCTTGAACATCCCTGTATCAAAACGCAGTGTGTTAAGGCAGCGGTTTAGACGCCGGGACACGGAACATTATTACATTATTGCTTGTACAATTACACTAACGATGATAAACACCACTATATGAGGCTCTCGTCCGTGTGTTGCGATGGATTCATCGCACAACGGTTATGTTTTTTTTTGTGTTCTGTTTCTGTTCGTTTTTTTAACCTGCCATAAAAAGATACGTACATGTGTGTTGTGTTTAAAAGAGTTAATTCATAATTTTATAAAGCTCGTTTTTTTACATCAATTTAACGTATGAAGTTTTTTTATGTTTGTTTTTTTTTTTGCATTAGTGAAACATTACAAAAAAAAACGATATATTAGCTCGTTTCCAAAAAGTGTTTGGGTTTTAATGATTACTTGTTTTTAAGTAGCAATTTTCTAACGACTAACCTCACGAAACACCATCCTGCAAATGAGCACGTGAAGGTGACACATAACAATAAGATAATAAATAGTAAGTACATCTAAACACACACACACACTGTAACGACACAACCGAACGAATAGAAACAACAGAAGTAATAGAGCAAAAGCGAGCAAGAAATACAAAACACAAAATACAACCAACCAACTTATATGCAATAGAACGGAACACAACAACATAGAATCAAAACGAGCAACAGTGGCATTAAAAACGTGCTAGACCATTTCGAACAAGCATACTTTCTATTTTCTCTACGACATCTTTTTTAACCACAGAAACAACGGCAAACAACAGAAAATAACAATGATAAAGAAGGTAATAAAACATGAAAGTGAAAGATATACACGTGATGTGGCGCAGAACTTGGAATGGAATAGCATTGCAATTGGACCAACAGCAAGTAATGAGAAGCAAGAATGAAAGAAGAGAAATAAATGTAAAAGCAAATGAAGTAAAAACAAGGCAGTTAACGTAAGACGTAAACATTCCAGTCTGGTAGCACTAACCAGGGTGAAATTGATTCCGTTTTTAAAATGTAATGTTTTGTTCGTATTTGACAACTGAGGCGCACGAAAAAGATTGAAAAAAAAACGATGTTTAGGAAATTATTCTTATTCGCAAAAGAAGTATAAAAGCGTGATGTGATGCAAGGCGTAAAAAAATATCATCAAACGTATAGTGTAAAACAACACGACGCACGACGTACCAACTGCTGCAGCTGTACACGATGTGCGTAACGATCTACCAGCTCCCAAATGAACAATGTACAAATCACTCATCTTAAGACAGCGTGGCGGAAGCAAGGTGAATGAAAGGAAGCAACCGGCCGCCGCGCTATGCGTTGTTTTTGCGTGTGCAACTCTAAATGCTTGTAGTTTGCATAATTTTACAATGAATTTCTCGTTTCATTAGTGAAGTAAGCAGATTAATTTTGTCGATTGATATTTTTTTTTTAATATAATCTTGTTGCAACTCATTTATATAGTTTCGTTTTTAAAGTTATCCCTTTTAATTCAGCAATTGTTTGCATTTTTTAGCTATTAAACCAGACATTAAAAAAAACATTTCATTGTTTGTTGTTTTTTTATTTTCTTTTTTTTATGTTTATTACGTTTTTTTTGCATGTCTTACTTTACCGCTGTTGTTTTGTTCGTCATGTTTAATTAGTTTTCTTTCCTTTATATAGATGCCTTTACCCCTTCTATTGTTTTCTCTTCTTTCTATTCTTTGATTGCATGTTACTAACTTTTTTTAAAAAAGTTTGTTCTTCTCTCACTAAAATACTGAGCTTATCATGTTGGAAACACATCAATAAAACTTTTGGTTCAAGCGAGTGCCCGGACGAGGCGAGATAGAGTCGAACAACAAGTCGAAAATTCACATTGCATGCTAAAAGCTGTCAAAAAAAAATGTCTTTCGTCTGTGTGTGTAATAATCGTTGGAATATATTAGAGCTTCTGGATGTTGATTTTCCACGATTGATGGTATTGTTCGGTGCACGTTTGAGCGAAGCGTAATGACGTAATAATTTAGCGGACGCCGTACGCCGGCTTCGCTATACAACTATCTCTAGAAGATCGATTTTATTCAACCCTCCCTGCAAGTACTATTTTACGCGATCGGTTACATTGCAAGCAAAGCTCTCTCACTCCGCACCCCTTCCCCTTCCCCAGCCCTTTCTTCCCTTTTTCCCCATGTTGGGGGTAGTGATGAAACATTTTGGCAAAACAAAAAAAAACAAACAAAAAAAACAAGTAAACCATCCCCGGTAAGCAAATCTAAAAAGGAAAAAAGAACTGATTTAAACGTTATCTTCGTTAAAAACGAATCGAGTTTGAATAATAATTAAACCCATGAAATGAAAGGTTACGCGTGGGCGATGAAAAACAAAACAAATTTAACCGAAAATATAAATGATGATTATTATTATTATTTAGCATAGGTGAAAACGATACGATTCTAAGCGAAAAAGAGAAAACAACATATATTTATTACGATGTATTTTTGTTAGGAAAAAAAAAACAAATTAAAAACCGAAAACCCAAATTGGCAAAACTTAATGTGAAAACGAGAAAGCGTGTTATTTATATTCTCCAGAAGTGTCGACGGTAAGCTGTACATCCCTTAAATAGTAATAAATGCGGAAAAGAAACAGTGTTCCGTAGTTGGACGCAAACGCAAACGTTTAGGCAAACTAACTTTCCCGAGGTCCTGCACTCCCAGTTCCACTTCTCGTTCTTCGTTCCACAGCCACGCACAGAGTTGAGCATCGTTTGCTCTCCGATTGATGTGAAACCAATTTGATCAAGTCTCGTCAGATAATGCTTCTTCTCTTTGCTTTTTATGCGTTCACTGTACTTTAGGCTGTGGCTCAATGTTTGCGAACCGCGAACAATAATGTTCCATTGTGCCAGTCAACAGATGGAATGGAGAAAAAAAAGAAAAAAAAACAGTACGAATGTATCAATCGCACACGATGTATAAGTATATATTTTGGCTAGTATGAATAACAGCAAGAAATTTAAAACAGAGCATGAAACAAACTCCCAACAGTTCAAAGCGCTCGCTACAGGGGGGGCAGAAGAAACAAGCGCTGATAATGCAATCGAAACAACACTATAGTTAGAAAGATCACACTTCGGAACAAGGTAGATAAATGTTACAAGTGGGAAAGAGAAAATTGAAACAAAACAAAAAACACACACACACACACACACACACTCGAAAAATATGTGCCTCGCCTTTGGCTATTTTGTAAAAAGAGTAAAAAAGTAAACGTTAAAACAAAAATAAAACATAAAATAGACACACGCGTAGGATTAGAACACACTGAAACACCGTTGGCATCATTATTCAAACACACACTCGATCAATCAATAAAAGGACGAAGCACAAAAATTAAAAAATAAAAAACAAAACACAATCTCTAGGCAAATGTTAAAATGTGAGGAGGGGAGAAAATTCATTGCTCATCGTACTCTTTAGAAAATGAAGAAGCAAGTAACAAGTTGGAGAACAACAAAAAAACCCCCTTAAAATATACGTAGTAAATTAAACAAAACAAGAGGAAAAATACAATGTGTCATGTTTTGGCTATTTCAAAAAGCGAATAAAAGAAATCGTTAAATATGTAGATGTAACTGTTTCGGAGCTTTAAATAAAAAGTAACAACAACTAAATCAGAAAACAAAAACATAGAAGAGGGACTGTACTGTTAAAAACTAAATCTGTTTGTACTATTAAAGTCGTAAGAAAGTAAATCGGTCTATGTCGTTCAAATGGGACGCAATAACCAAACCAACAACACAATGGAACGATGGGCGCAACATTGAGGCACAGGCTAAAGCACAGAGTACATACTAACAAAAACGAAAAGAAAAAAAAACACCTAGCCCCCAACACCACTGCAACATAGATTAGCATACAGGCTGAGAGTGAGAGACTGGCAAAAGAAAGGAGAAAGTGCACAATTCTACGCTTCTCCCAAAAAAAACCCATTCTTTGTGGAACTTTTATAATTCTGAAGCACCAACACATTGTATGCGCACGCACGGGTTTTAAGTTTTCCAAAAAAAAAAAATAAAAAACGAAACGAATGCACTCATACAAATGCAAAATCCGGCTGGCTCTTAGAGCTCCTCTTAGTAAAGCAAACAGAAGGGTAAAACATATGCAAAACTTATAAACAAACAAAACGGTCATTTAGCAGGTTGTGGTATGATAATGTTTTCGTTCTACGTTTGTAGAAGAAGGTACGTTTCTTTCTTGTTTTTTTTCTAATTCTAAATGGATTGTTCATAATCAGCAAAACGCACGAGAGAGGTTGAGTCAATGTCGAAAATGCGAAATAGAGTAATGCATTGGCAGCAAATGAACACGACAACAACAATTAACAATTCTAACCAATTCGGACAGAAACGAGAAAGCAAATAATGAAGCCGTAAAAGTGACACAGAAAACATAAACAGAGAAAGTAAGAAAGGATCAAACCAAAGCAAGAAATAGACCTCGAAATGAACAAACAAACAAAATAACAGAATCAAGCAAACATTCAGCAGTAAAGCTAAAACACGAACAAAAAAAACACACTCTCCGGTACGTTTTAGAAAGAAAGAAAGAAGAAGAAAACAACCTCACGTATAAGATGGTATCGACATATCTTCAAAACCAGTAGTAAAAGTAAAAAGAAAAAAAGGAAAACAAAGCGCGCCAGTAGATACGAAGTTTCAAAGTGTAAAACGAAAGCTTCATAGGCAACAACAACAACAACAACAGCAACAAGAACAAACTATACAAGTGTGAACCCAACCCAACCATCGAAACCGCGTGGTGTACGATGAAGTATATTTTGCTCACGAATAAATAAATATAGATATATATTATCTGTGTATATGTATTATTTAACTATGTTTACGAATGGAAACAAACAAACAAAAAAAAAACACACACAACTGGGGACTGATTGCAAAAAGGACTGAAACGTGCGCCAAAGCGCAACCGAAAATGAAGAAAAACAGAGCAGAAAAGAAATATTGCAAACAAGAAGGTAACGACTAACAAACGGCAACAGGAGAATGCAAAAAGAGAAGAAAAATGAAAAAGCTTAACATGAACAAAAACAAGGGGAAAGGAAAAGAGTAACATTGCTATTCTAAAGACAGAGAGAGAGAGAGAGAGAGAGAGAGAGAGAGAGAAAAAAAGAGCCACAAAAGAGACGAACCCAAAAGAGCACGAAACAAATTCGATAGAAAACAGAAACAAACATAACTAGCGAAGAAAACAAAATGTACATCTCATAAAACCACAAGAGCAAACAAAAAAAAAACCTAATATATGCAACAGCTCCCGAAGCAGAATTGGCATATGTACCAGTGCCCGGTACCGTACATAAAAAGCAAAGAGGGGGTAACAAAGCAGTCCCGAACGCTCTCCCGGACCGCAGAAATAAAGGCGTCAAATAATCAATCATCAACCATCCGGCTGGTTAAGTTTAATCTGTTTGCTTTGACACATGTTGGCGCACATCTTGTTTCGTTTCGTTGCAGCGTGCTGGTTTCTGATGCGTCGCGTACGTCCTTCTGCGGCGGGTGGTTGCTCCTGCTCCGTCGATTGGCCGTTCGATTGATCGCGAATCAAAATTCTTCACATTCCATTCCGCAGAGCGGGGCGTGTGGTTTGTGCAGGGAGCGGAGCGAATCGAACGATGCTTCTGGCCACTTAAGTGATGCGGTCACCAATGGTGGAGCATGGTGGCCCACACAGGCCGCACACAACCATCGGGGCTTCGGTAAAGATCGTTCCGCACCGCCATTCGATTCGATCGATTCGGAATCGATCGAACGGCGCTGGAGCAGCTGCGCAACGAAGGAACGGAAATGGCAACGTACCCAACCAATTGAGCAGGTACGGGAAGGTGACGCAGCTTGCCCGGGGGGTGGGGCTGCGTTAGATGTCTTGCTGCAGCCAATTTAGCCCCGATCGACCATCGAGCCATCACGTTTAATGCAATGCAATGAGTTTAATTTAAGTCTGTTAGAAAGAAATGAATAAAAACACACCAACAACGACGCCCGCGCCACCCGCAGTGCAATTGTGTGCCAAAGTGTGCCACGCGAGAACGGTGCCGGTCACGCGGTTCCCAGACTCCCAGCGTCAAGATGTCTGCCACGGTGCGCGGGCCGTGCGTGTGCACAAGTTCGCACACTTGCAACAACATGCGCATGCAGGGGCGCTGCCGATCAATCGATCGGGACGAGCACCAATTGGCACCGGGCCCGCCAAGGGGAACGCTTCAACCCCCCCCCCCCCCCCGTCCCCCTTCCCGAATGGACCCAGTGACCTGGCAGCGACGACAGTATGTCTCTCGACGCGCGACGCTCGGTCACGTCGGACGGCCATCGTGCACATCCGATCGGGCACGTAGCCAATGGTCCGCGCCACATGTTTCCCACAAGTCCCGCTAGGGACGAGGGCCGTCCAATCGAACCAATTGAAAGGGGGTAGCTTCAACCCTTCCCGAAAAGGGCCGGCCGACGATGCGGGTCACCGCGATCAAGTTCACGGAAGATCGCAAGCATTACTTGATCTTTCTTAATTGGGCACCGGCCCCGGTACCACTCCTGCTCTCCTGTACGGCGCGTGTGTACCACCGCCCGGCCCAAATTAGTCGTATCGTACGATCGGGACGCGTTATCAATTAGCTACCAGCGAAAGGGTACCGCTCCCCACACAAGCGGGAGATACTTAATTGCGCCTTACCGCGGGGAAGCAACGGATCGGATGATCGGAAGTGACGAGATTCGGCCCGTGGCGTACGTTCCGATTGTGGTGCGCATCGGTTGCAATCAAAGTGCACGCCCCAGGCTTCGGCTGATGAGGCAAGGAGCACACGGCCCGCTCGGACACACCTCTCTTATCATGCGCTGGCAGAAGAAAATACCAAAACAACACGCTAAATGACAGTGTGTCAAGAGCACAATAACAGCCCGCTGTTGAGGGCTTATCAAGCGGTAGGCGGCCGGACAGGGCGACATTTTTTCCCTTTTTCGCAAACAAGAGAGCGCAAAACAACACAGGGCAGTGACGCAGTAAAGATGTCGTTTGGAAGGGGAATGGGGTGGAGGAGGAGACACGAACGGTGGTATTCCAGGTATTCGTGACCCAACATGGGCGGGGGGAGGTCCACGATCGCTGCACCAAAAGTGTTGTTTTGTTGCTGTCACCCTGAGATAATTGGTGCGTCATCGCGATTGGACGTGACGCCGGGGCCGAGCCTCCACCCTGGTGTACGGAAGCGGGTTTGACTGGTGCCCGATTGTTTTCTTGGAACAACAGAACAACAACACGATTTAGCGTAAAACGTCAACAGGAATTTACGCTCGCCACTCATTAGCGAGTAACGCTCAATTGAGGTTATGGGTCCGCGACTCCACGAACATGGCGACGCGGTAACTCCTCACATCCACTATCGTACGATGTGATGTATACTAGGTCACAACAATACCTAAACCTATCGGCTCTTTGAATTGCTCTACTGCAACCACCCACCAAGTAAGTTTGGTTCCAACAGCTAATGGCATCCAACGCACTGTGTCCACAAACTCTTCCGACTAGTGATGTGCTGTATGGAGCGCACCCACGGCTCCGATCCGACTCCGACTATTGTTAGTTCGATTCCGACTCCGGCAAAATGGAACCACTAGATCCGCCCGGAGTCGGAGTCGTTCGGAGTCGTTCGGAGTCGACCGGAGTCGACTGGAGTCGTCCGGTGTCGACGACTCCGAACGACTCCGAACGACTCCGAACGACTCCGACTCCGGGCGACTCCGGACGACTCCGGACGACTCCGAACGACTCCGAACGACTCCGAACGACTCCGAACGACTCCGGACGACTCCGGACGACTCCGGACGACTCCGGACGACTCCGAACGACTCCGGACGACTCCGAATGACTCCGAACGACTCCGGATGACTCCGACTCCGGACGACTCCGGGCGACTCCGTACGACTCCGGACGATTCCGAACGACTTCGGATATTGCAGCGCGGACCTACCTTCCGGAGTCGATTCCGAATTTATCGGAGTCGGATCGGAGTTGACTCCGGATTTTTGCCAACTTTACCCATCACTACTTCCGACCACGTGGAACGATAGGCGGCGCCATTTGTTTTTTTTTTCTTCCTCCCCTAACCACTCACCTTTAGCAGTGGATAGTTAGGTTAGGTTGTTGTGTGTTCGTGGAAGGTTTAGGCCCCTTTTTCCGCTTCCCGCCGAACATGAAACAAAACGACACACAACTGTGCGAGCGAATGAAATATTGACAAATACCTCATAAAGTGTGCCGCTGCGCTTACCTTTACGCCTTAAGCACCGCAAGTTGCCGACGACAGCTCAGAGAAACGCATAGCAACAACAGCCACTCGAAGAAGGCGTAAAATCGATCCGTATTGACAACTGGATAACAGGAGACTTGTACCTTCTTTTTAACGGCTTCGGGGTACACAAACCGACCGGAGATAAAGGGGCACTAAGGGATGTCCGATGACCGGGACCTACAGCTTTGCGGGTGCCGGTGATCCTTGACCCGGAATGGCAGCAAAAAGGGAAATGTGTGTGTGTTGTACAGGCAGAGAACACGTTACAAAAGGTGTTTGGCTTAATGATGATTGGCAATCACTTCTCTTTGCGGGCTTCAAAGACTTCAAGCGCACCAGAGGCTGGATGGCTGGTACTTTTCCGCTTCTTTTGCAACGGTTTTGTGAATGGTCCGACCGATGCGGTAGAGCTCGGCAAATCACCGACAACAACGCTCAGGTATCCGACAATGTGGCCTATCGGTAGTTCCTTCCAGGAAAGCATCCCAACGATCCGGCGGGAGTGATCGTTGATCTGCTACTTTCGCCCCTAACACTTCTGCTTCTTGCTCCGATCACCCAACCCGTTCCTGGAAGCCAGGAGTTACCAGCGTGCTGTCGCTCACTCACATTCCCAGCGCGCATGGATGCCAACAATTCTACCGCACCGAAAATCGCACAGTCCTACACAACGCCCTAGCCCGTGAACCGAACGGTTGCGATCATCTTGCAGCGTGATCTTCAACGGTGTGAAGACTATTTATAACGAGGCAACCTCAGGTTCAGACGTCTCGCAGACGGTGTGACACAATTTTCCACGAAAACTCAGCTACGGACGGTGTGGTGTACTGCGCGTGATCGCATTTCTTCCAACTCCCCCCCCCCCCCCCCTACCACACAGGGTACACAGCGCGTTGGACTTTGCCATGTCAGACGATATTGAGCATCCAAAGGTCGGTGTGTACAGTTATGATTAAAGTTCTGCTCGAAGTTACATCAGCCGAAAGGTTGTCCTTTTTTTTTTCACGGCCCATTTCACCTCCAAAAGCAGCTCGTTAGCAGCGTCAATGGGATGCACTCTTTTTTTTGTGAATGAACTCGCCTAGGCTGTGTACACACGGTATGCCCACCACCCAGGTAAGCCGAACTATTCTTGTCCCTTGTGTTCGGACACAGCTTAAAAGGCAGCAACAACAAAAACTACAAGAAAAGTAAATACTCGGCAACTTGCCATCGTAGGGGAAGAATGCTTGTTGCTTCGCCTAGCATAGGTGTTTCGATATCGCATTGCGTTCATTTTTTTTCCTTCACTTTTGGCGTGTCCGTCTGTGCCCAGTCTACGATTTTGGTACAGTTCCAATGCGGTGCTGTGTGGCAAGGGAAAAAGGGTCATGTGAGGGAGAGAGAGAGAGAGTGGTTTCTAAAAACAAAACAAAACCCCTATGCACTGTAGCGAGCGTTGGAAAGGGAGCATATCAGAGCAATCGTGTATTGCACTCTGCAGTGTGCGATGGGAAGGTCGTGCACGATGACTACCGGAACTACGTTATTGCATCATCTCGATGCACGTGGTTGCCTTGCGCGTTTTACCCGCAGATTGCAGTCCCCTGACGGTGTTCGGTTTTTATAGCAAAGCGTAGCAAGTTTTGGCGGGATATTTCGCGGTGGTTTAACATGTCCAACAGGCTCAAGTAAAAGCCTTCCCTTATTCTAGTCAAAAATCAATGGTAAATGAAGAAAATAAAATAGTAGATATTCAGATATAGGATTTATACTTACCTCCATTTATACTTACCTCCACTACCACGAAGCATCCATGCAACGAAACTATATTCCCTAAACCCTTCATAGAGTTTAATATAGAATCCTGTTCGGCGTGTTCGTGGAGACGCGGGCCTACTCATAACCATAGTTGAGTATTACTCGCTAATGAGTGGCGAGCGTAAATTCCTGTTGACGTTTTACGCTAAATCGTGTTGTTGTTCTGTTGTTCTAAGAAAACAACCAGCACCAGTCAAACCCGTTTCCGGGCACCGGGCGGAGGCTCGGCCCCGGCATCACGTCCTATTAGGATGATGCACCAATTATGGAATAGAATGTTGGTGCAGTGTTTCAGACAATCCCGACGAACGTTCCTGAGCGCCTCGAAACATTGAGGGTGTACCGCTAAAGAGAAGATCCTGCTCAAACATAAAAGATGCCATATACCAAATATTAACTTGAATCAAATGATCCAAAAAGACAGGTATTGGATCCGATTAGATCCCTTACACGGGGCAGTCCCGTGGTACAGTCGTCAACTCCAACGACTCAATAACATGCCCGTCATGGGGTCATGGGTTCAGGCCCAGAATGGACCGTCCCCCCGTAGCAAGGATTTGACTATCCGGCATATCCGTGGACTATCCGCCATGTCCGCGTAGGACGTTACGCCTAAATAGAAGATCCCCCACTTGTGAGCAACTGTTCCTACCCCAATCGTAATTGAGTACTAGAAAATACTAAAGTTTTGATGTTAAAGTTGATGTTCTACCCCATTCATGGCATAGCCTGTAAATTGCTCCTTCGGAATATTGTCTGTTTTGATCAAATCGATTTGGCTAACTAGCAATTCTATCATTAAAAGTAGGTCTGAAAATGTAAGTTGTTTGTTCATTCTGGAACTCGAGATCTTCCTCAACAATCGGAATGCTGATAAAAATGAGGTACTTTAATTAAAACCATGAAAAAGAAGTCAAAATTTCACAAAAAAAGCGTCAAAGTTTCATAGTTCTTTAGTTTTACGATCCAGAACTTTTTCTTTTCTTTTCCAGAACATAATTGATTGATTGGTTAGTTTATGTATGATTTAATTTCAAGAGTTCCAGTTAGTTGGTTAGTTTTTCTTGTGTTTGAATTACAGTTCCATTTTGTTTTTAAATTTCCATTTTACTCTTTTGGATCTTTTTTTTTTCTCAATCCTTGAGTTTCATTTATGAAACAGTTTTTGTCTTTATTACTATTACAGCAGCTTAGTTATGTTTGTCCAGCCTTTAATTATTCATTGCGTAGCTTATGCTCATACATTCGGTACTTACGTTGTGAATTCTTGTTCTTTTATTGCTTAGTATTTATATTTACAGTAAGTTATACTTACTCGTTTAGTTTTATAGTGTGTTTTTTATTAGTTTTGTGCATTTTAACGACTATATGCTGTCTTCGTACTATGTACGTACAATTTGTTCTTCCATTCTCTTCCCAGTATTATCCTTTCTAAAGCATTCATTAACAGTTTTTATTATACATTATATTCATCCGCTGAAACAGACGGTAACGATAATTAAAATTAAATCGTGTTTGAAATTATCAAGCAATTGTGCCAATTATCCAAGTTTCTCTTAATTTTCTTAAAATCCTTCCAATCCCCACAACACTGGCAGACACTTTCTAGTTCTAGATTTAATACCGACAGAAACTGCTTTATGCCCCAAACATCTCCCGCCTCCATCGCTGTTGTAACCCTGTTTAATAACGAGCAAAAGCTTCCATTAAACGACGACTGAATGCGTCTGGTTCATCATCATCACCATCATCATCGTCATAAAAATTGCAAAAATTACCATTATTGCTTCCTTTCGAGTCCTGTCGGACTCGGCCGCTGGACGCCACCGACCAGTCTGCATTCCTGCAGTTCATCGTTTACCGTCCCGCACGGTGCGGAAGGATTCGCACCGCGGCCAAACGGCGAAAGGTAACCACCAGCTCTCGGCCATAAAATATTTGCTTCAAATGAACATCATTATGATGTAAAACTGCAGCCAATCCCAACCAACGAGGTGATGCTAGCCAGCCCAGCCATAGCAACAACCCTACCCACCGTACGATCTTGATCGTGCGCCGACAGGAGCTCGTTACGGGTGTGTAAAATTTAACTACCCAGCACCGGAACGAGCAAGTTTTGCTTTCCGCGTACTCGCAGTTTGCACCGGTTTGAAGCCGAAAGGCAAAACCGGACCTAATAAAACAAAAGTCCCCACGAAGCGCGCTCGCGCGCACACCCAAATGGTGATTGTGGACCGTGGGCTCGTGCAGAGCTTGCAAAGAGGAGGCAAGCGTCAGTTGCTCACTCATTATCACTGCCATACTCTCTGCCCTGTGTGGTTGGTTAATTCGGAGCTTCTTCTGCCAGCGCTAAACATATTCCTACCACTGCCAAACGTCGCTTGGGGCCGGACCCTTGGGAGTGCGGGATCATTTTTCCTGCTTTCATTTGCTTCTGGGGAACCATCCCCAGGCGACGAAACAAAAACAGAAGCAAATTGGCAGCATGATAGCGTGCTGTAGCCCAATCAATTTTTCGCCCAAATTCGGGATGATATAATTCAATCAACGAAGCAGGCTCGATGCGTCATTTGCGAACCGAGGTGGAAGTTGTCCGCTGGTCCGATGTCCGACACAGCATTCCGTTGTGCCGAAAACAACAAGCCATACGCCTGCCCGAGTGGGAACGAAAATCGGCAATTGATTTGATTGCCGCGGGAAATTCATGCATATCGCGTCATTTGAAGACACCACCGATCCGAAATTGCGTCCAAAGTCCAGACCGGATAGGTGTTGGGGATCGGTGGATCCTGCGGCGGAGTGGCGTTTGATGCGTGCCGATCAATTGATGCGCCGAACTGATAGGTGATGCGTATTTCCTGCGAACACTGGTCATTCGCAGATGCTGCCGGTAATCGATGTAAGAGCGTAGCGCTTAAGGCGTAATTCAGTGATGCTCCCAGGGTGATGGCAGTATATTTCAAAACATTGAGCAAATCTGGAACAAAGCAAAGTATGATGACTTCTATGACGATGACGTCAGTGAGTTGGTGCATCGGAAGAGATTATGGGATGTTGAGATTCGCAATGATAGGTTCAATAGACGTTCATGTATATTATTCGTCATGCACAATCCATTATAGCCTAAACATATCTATATAAAGTATATCCCAGACCTCCATAAAAATGTCCTAATTCCAAAGTTTGAGAAGTTTGATTTGAAGTTTGAGTCCTAACTCCAATAGCAGCACAACACTACCGTTCACAACCGATCGAGCATGAAATTGAGGCGAACAATCGAATTCCATCGAAAGTTGTCTGATAATTGGTATGTTATTGCGCATTTACCAGCAACACAGCACGCTCCTGATGTCCTTCCATGCTCCAGCACCGTAGATCGGCGCGAAAAAGGGCCAATAGGGGACACGTTTTCGATCGTGTGTACGCGTCTCCGACCATCCGCAGCAACCTCCTATCATTATCACAAATTAAACTGCTCCCCATGCAGTCCACCCTGATCGTGGGGAAACCACACAGGAATGTTTTTGGGAAGCAATGGTCAAAACATGTCTGCATGCTGCTCGAAGTGTTGGTCACGCTGAGTCATGGAGGAAGCTCGCCCGCCGTGGATGCGCGACGTAAATCCCGAACTAGCTGGAAGTTGTAGCATAACTTTTAAGACCTTATACATTGTGCTGGCTGCTAAGTGAGAGTAACACACAAAAAAGAACCAAAACCAAAACAAGCGGGTCTGTCGGAGCAAGCGATAAGCAAAAGAAATAAAACAGCAAACGCCCGATCGACAAGATCGCGCTCGCCAAAACAACACGCGACCTGCGTCACGCAACAGACCAACATGGTTTGGCAGAAGGAAAGCAGAAGGGGTAAAAGGGCCTTTAAAATCCACATCAGCACACATACACGAGCGATCGTACGCATAAAGAAAAAAAAGAAGCATAAACACACAGACACAGACGCATAGACCTTTCATTCGATCGAATTGGCATTGGAATTGGCGTCGAAAATTGAACTAAAATTGGACGTAAACAAAGATATAAATTAATTTGCCGTTGATGCGTTCGGGTTTGTGCCGTCCGGCCGGCCCGGGGGGGGGGGGCGGGCAGCACCCGCAACCGTTCGCGTATTTTTTGGGGTGGGTGACCTATTGCGTATGTTGACTCGAGCCGCTCAGGGTGTGTGTGTGTGTGTGTTTGAGAATTGTTTTTTTTTTCTTTTACTTTTCTTTCAATACTATGAGAGGTCAAACGCGCGTGCCTGCACGCAATGGGAAAAGTGGGACGTGCGGCGATCGACGCGCAAAAAGCGAGCAGGCTGAGCATGATTGACGATACGGTTGGTATTCAGAATATTATTTTGGAATACGGGTGGCTCAGACGGGGGTTATTTTTTAAATGGTTTATTAGAAATCAACTAAATAACGATAAATTACGACAAATCAACTAAGTTTTTATCATAATGTGATCATCATGATCGTATGGCGAAATATGTTCTTTCAGATCAAGCGTATATTGATACCAAAACAAACCTTTTGGGGATAATAATAGGACAGTACAAAAAAATTTAGTGAAGTTCATAATTTATAGCAAATTTAAAAAGGACGTTACGTTACTTGCACATAGTGGCCTAAATTCATCACACATCTCTCTCTCTAAAAACTACAATCTTTCCAAGAAATGTTTGATTTACCCATCGGAATTTACGTTCAATGTTTGGTGGAATTGAGGATATGTTTCGAACATTATTGGAAATATTTTATGAGAATTTATGTTGCTAAACATTCCTGATACTTTTAGCAACATGATACTGTTGTTATTGTATGTACGATAACTGAGACCTCACCGCTTCTTGTATCCAGTTAAAGTTTATGAAGATCGTCCGAAGCTAGTCTTGATTGGGAAACGATCCAAGTCCGGGCTGGTAGTAGTCAAGCCGTCTATACAATAGACCATCGAGCCTCAGCGAGCAATGCAGAGATAAACGAATATAAAAGATAAGGCTATGATGTCGAAATTGTATTCCCTCGTTAGATGACCCATCACTCCTGATCGTACGATCATGACAGCTATTACGATTTGTCGACATTTATATATATTATTTTAATCACATACGCGTGATAATCCCATTACGACACGAAGCAACCCATTAGTTCAGTTCTGTGTGTGTGTTTTTTTTCAGTACCAATGCATTAATCTGTTCGCCTCGAACAATCAATCGATCTTCTCGCTTGGGACCACTAGCACAAACCTAATCATCCATCCCTCCGGTACAATACTATGCCGGCGCTCGCCCTCACCCAATCTACACGTGCAACCAAGCACGTGATTCTAGCGTGCGTTTGGAATGCCCAAAGAGCCCGTCAAGCCCGAAGGAACGGCAGGAGGCAGGAGCAGTACAGCACACAAATGCGGTGCGGTATGCGGCTACAACACCCCTGAAACACCCTGCCCGTCCCGGTACTGCTGTACTCTTCGTCTCTGCCAGTTCCTCCGTTCCTCCTCTCCTTCCCCTGCGTCCGGATAGAAGGTGCATCCACGCTTTGCCCCGATGCATTCTAATCTTCTTGTGAAACTGTGAATGAACGAAATCGGTTTTGTCGGCCTTTTTCTTTCCCTTCTGTACCTTACCCTTCCCTGTAATTCCCGACCTTATATGCCTGGCCCTTTTTCTCTCTCTCTCTCTCTCTCTCTCTCTCTCACTCTCTTTCTTCCAACCTTATGCACCTTGGGTTGCAATAAAGCAATAATAAAAAAACGGTTGTTCGAAAAGGAAAAAAAAACAGGGAGAGAGATAGATAGAGAGCGATAGAGGGACAGAGAGCGCGCAACGGGTGTGCTCTCGGGACCGTGCGTAACGCATGCCGACGGGCTACGCTCCCGCGTTGGTGCGCGCGCGAATGCCAGCTTCGGTGAGCACCCGGGGGCCCGCATAAATTGTTCCGATCCGGACGCACGAAGCTCATTCGTGTGCCCTTCATCGAGACCGACGGTTGCTGTTTGAACGGGGGAAAATCCGGCGCTGTTCGAAACCCTTTGGCCGCTAACCAAGCGTATCAAACATTCTACTTTGGTGGCGCGATCGTGTGCGTTTCTTTCTCAAACAACAAAGCCATCAAGTGCATCGGCAAGTGTGACACAGTGGCAGGCCGTTTGCTCGAGGAAGAATAAAAGACAATTGTTTCGTGTCTTCAAGCTGATCTAGCAAGCGTAACGTACAATCGGCATTAAAGACAATCTCGAAAGTTGAGCTCCGAGCAGGTGCAAGAGCAATCGAACTATCGTGCACTAAAAGATCGACCAAAGCGCAGTGACAGTTGACGGTACAGAAATGGCGCACAAACTAATATCGTGTAGTGCCTGTGTGCTGGTGGCGCTTTTCGTGCTGAGTGCAGTGAACGTATCAAGGCAGGCGTCGCTTTCGCTACGGGTAAGTGTCTATGGAAACCATTTTGTTTCAGGCATACGACGTTTGCTCGCCGTGATCATGATCACGTCGACACTAGTTAGTACACCTGTCACCACAAAAGTGCGTACAGAATTACACTTCCGATGTTAAAGCAGTGAAAACGAAAAGATCTCCAAACCGATCATCAGCACCGAACCACCCTGTGTGCGGGGGTCCGTATCCCTGGTCATGTTCTTGACTTTGGCTTCAACGCAATAACCAATAACACGGTGCGGTCTTGTCTTGTCCGACGTGACCGATTCCCACCTCATGCCCGCGATCGCTCACCGAAATATGCGTTGCGTGTTGCGTCCGATTTGTCTGACCTTCAGGATGATCCAATTCGACCCAAGCCAAAACAAACCCCTCCACGCTCTTGATTCTCGCCCGAAACCCCCACCAAAACCATCGGACCACCGTTTCGTCTTTCACACTGCGAACATTAAATCCTCCCCTTAACGGGTGTGTGCTGTTGGGCCGTTCTTATGTTTCATCAATTTGCTGCACCACTCTTCGGGTGCTTGTCGGAAATTTCCTGAGGATCACTTCAAAAAGCCGCCGGAAGAGGAGAGGGCAGGGCAACAAAAAAACATCCACTCTCGCACGCATACCGACAGGACAGGCCCTTTCCTGTCCATTTAGTGGGCCGAGTTTTCGGTAGCAAATTGGTTTATGTAATAGGGCCCCGTTCCCGCTGAGGGGGGGGAGGTACAAGGGGACTTCAATTGCTAAATTGGTGCGTCCACAAAATTGGACCCACCTCTTCAAGGTCCCTGGGGCGAAGAAGAAGAAAAAAACCCACGGCTTTATGGGGAAGATATTATCCGTGGCTCTGCGATGCATCGGTGCAGCAAAATGCATCGGAACAGCCGGTGCTGCCAGCACAACCGACCGTTCAGTAGCTACACATTTCACAACTGATGCAATTGTAACCTTGAAATCTGGGCTTGGCGAGGACCAGCACAGGAAACGGTTGTGCGCTAAGAAAGGGCGAGGCTCCACCGTAATCTGGTGCAACTGATAGCAAGGCTACCATTAGCTGCACGGCGTTGATTTCCAATATTTCCCTTCGGGGGCTTCATTAGCGGTTATACACCGTATTTATCGGTCATCATCATAACACACTCGGTAATAAGCTTCCGGAATTGGTTGCATCTAGAATTAATACCATTAGAGGCTCTTTTCACAGCTAATTAATGTTTTCTTTCTGTTGGTTCTGTTGGTACCTTTCCAAACGATATGCTAATGCTTCGTGTATCATTGGAGATTGAAAATACAATTTCTTACAAAGCAAGTCTAATATCCAATGTCATAAAATTTCCCAAGAAAAATCTTTATCAGTCTTTCTACGGGGAGGAGGGGGGTAATGATGGAGAGCATTGATACATCTTTCGTTCGATGCGCCCTCAGCATAGTACCAAGAAGTACCAATCGCTTACTGACAATCGCTCCACGCGACAACGAACTGCTACTAGACTGCGCTAGACAGTACCAATAATTGGATAGCGTTCTGGGAACGTGTCATTCCTTATTAGAGCCATGAGCGCCGCCAGAACGCCAGAAGCGAAATTGATTCCAATTCTGACGAACTTGGCTGCACAGCATCAAAACTCTCCATCCAATCCGCTGGATGTGCTTTTCTTTTCGCACCGACTTTAACCTTCTTCATCGGTTACATTTTCATCATTCCATACTAAGAAACTGATAACCTTCTTACGGAGCGTTTCTTCGCTCCGACTCTTACAGACATCCCCTCCTCCCCTGAGGGAGTGTGTCTATGCGTATTAGCAAGTTCACTAGCTTTTTGATTTTATTCCCACTGACTCGAGTGCCTTTGTACAGGGCCTGACCGTATGCAGTAACGGATAGAAGAGAGTGAGAGAAAAAACTCCAACAAAAATGAAGAAAGGCGGACTGCCTGCACGCTCTGCCCTATCAGTACACGTTTACTCATTCATTCATAAAGTGAAGAGTGTGGACTTGTTTACATCCTGCTTTGGGTGTGTGTGTGTGTGTGTGTGCATGTGTGTCGTGGCGTCTTGTTCCCCGACGACGCGTACGTATGCAAATAAGTGGCCCCTTGCGGCTCATCTTACAACCTGGCACGCCACGCCACGTTTCGTTGGTACATGCGTTGGTCGGTTGAGTACCTGTAACACGTCGCCACAATTTGATCACTTCGGCTGGGGACTCTCTCGTTATATGAAACCTTTTAGCTAGGCGTCATCGATTTTCGAAGCATTGAATAGGCACACTTGCAAGAGGAACCCGACGAGCGTACTTGCAGCAGGCGTTCGCTAGACGCGTCCATTAGGTCCTCGCTGCATGGTGGGTCTGCAGATTCCGAAGGATCACGCTTGATCTAAGGGTGGGACCTTTGCGTGCGTCATCAGTCGCGGACCGATCGGACGATCGGTACGGAGGCGGCACGTTTGAGCATCCGATAGATCTGAACCGTGACCGCCCGGGGTGTTTACCATATTGATTTATAGCAGTTACAGCGCCCGATGCTCTTGATGCGCGGGCACAACTGCTGCGTACTATTGGTGCGCGATAAGAAGGGCGCTCGTCCAAAGCAGGAAGTGAGTGGCGATGGATGGTTTGGCCAGGCAGCATAGGGGGAGCGGGCAGCGAAAAGGAACGCTAGGGCCTGTCCATCTGCTTGCATATGTGTATGGGTGTGTGTGTGTGTGTTTGTGGAAGGCACGAGACTTCCAAATGCACATGCTTGAACTCATTTATGCCGCGCGATAGGTCTAATCTGGGGTTTTCGATCTTATCACCGTTTTCTTGACGAGAAGTGCTGTACTTCTGGGTAGTCTGAAGCCTCTGCTGTATTAAGAATACACACGCACACTTCATCACCAAAGCGATTATCTCCAAGATGTTCTACGCAGGTATTAAATCAATGTCGCTTTGCTCTACTCTACAGGTCCTGTCACGTGGTGAGCGATCCGTGTTTAACCAAACGCACAGCAACAAGACGTGCGAAGGTAACACACCTTGCGGATGGGCAGTTTACACACCCGCGACAAGGGCGATCGATAACTTCATGAAAAATACGTAAGTGTTTTGCAAACTGAATGTGTTGTGCTGAGGGGTTATTTACACATCACGTCCAACCTAATCATAACCTAATATCTTTAAACTCTTTACTCTATTTCCTCCCTTAATGCTAGGTGTGACTGCGAGAAGTTGAAGCAGTGCGTCCGAACGGACGACGATGTCTCGATCAGTGCGTACGTCTACCGCTGCCGGGAGCATCCGGCGAAGGCAAAGTCCGTGCCCGCGTCCTGAGCTGGCAATAGCGATCCGATCGTGTGCTTCGAATGTCCACCGGTCGGCCAACGGCCAACACGCCGCAGGTTTGCTGGCCCGTGCCACCCCTGGACGCATGCGGGAGTGTGTATGCAAACTGTGTAATTACTTGTAACACCACCTAAATGCACTAACCATACTATTATTATACACAAACACACACACACTCACCCACATAAATATCTTTATAAAAGTTTAAATGCTGATTTCAATAGTGGAAGAAAGCAAACGAAATCCAGGAAAGCTGAAAAAACACCCATCCAGCGAGAGAAGGAGAGGAAGCGAAAGAGTTTGATGGTTAAAATATTTAAAATTTATTTATATTTGCTTGTTTAATCGTTTAAATCTCTTCAGAAAACAAAAACCAAATCTACGACTCATTGTTGCGTATCTGATATGTCTAATGTTCTTTCTTTTTTAAACATTCACCCCGATCAGCACGTCCTGTTAGCATTTTATGAACATGGTTTTTTTTTTAATTATTATTATTATATTATACTTTCTTTATCGGTTAAGCTTAGAAGTTAGAGGCCTAAAATATGCTCACTTCGGTAGCTCACCTCGGAGAGAGCTTGGGTGGTAGATAGTAACCCATAAAAGGTCCTTCCCAACTCATACACAGCCAACACAAATATGCTTGCAGAACACGACGTCATATTGACGTTGTATATCTACCCCGCCAGTTCCGGTTCCAGTTACATCTCTGTTCCGATACGTCTCATGCCGAAAAAGAAAAGAAGGTAAAACACATAATGATGCTTCCACTCCGAACCTCAGCTCTCTCCGAAATGTGACTCAGAAGAACGTTTAAAATGGAAGAAAAAACACTATAGAAGTAGAGGAGCGAGAACAAAAGTTGCTAAATAGCATCGGAGAAGCGGTAGCGTTAGCAGTACGGTGGTCCGTGGTTATAACAAAGGACGTTAAATAAAACCTCCCAATCTTTGGAAAAGACTTGATTAACTATATACATATGTATGCGATCGTCAAGGGGAAAGTAAAGAAAAGGAAATGCCTGCAGGGCACGATCGTCCGACGAAGAATGCGCACAAGCAAGAACTCCCACATTGACGTACGATTAATGTAAACATGTTTTAAAAATCAAACCCTCTCCACCGTAAAAAAACACAACAACAAAACATGCAAAACTCTAGAAAACTCTTTCTATTTGCTCGCTTTAAAGAGGAGCACACGAAAAAACAGATAGGAAAAGCATGGCACTCCCAAAACAGACTCTAACCCACTTTATAGCGTACTTCCCCTAATCCACGTGATCCCCGTACCGATCGGTCAGTTCAGCTCCCACTTTACTATGTTTCTGTTGGCTTGAAAAAGTTTCACTCGTACTTAAGGAAAACGGTGCAAATTAAGTAATGATAAGCACGCTACGAAATGATCATAGTTTCGCTCAGTTTCACCATCCAGCCTTCAGGAAAACAATATTAGTGTAACAACACACAAACACCCATACATAAACATCCGTATCGCTTACATACACATACAGTATTGAAACATTTTTTCAACCATTAAAAGAAGAAACAAAACACAACAAGCAAAACCATAAATACATATAATAAAGAAACATAAAACAGTTTGTATTGCTACTCAAGATAAGTGTTTTGCTCAGAACCGGTACGCAACGATCAGCACGATCACTAAACGCTAGGCAGTAGTGGGACAGTATCCACTTCCAGGGGTCGATTACTAATTGTGAAGAAGTATCAAAATGATGAAATAAACACGCCTAATCAGAAGCAGCTCTAGTCGCGTTTGTACCAACTTTTGTTTTGTTACGACAGGAAAAAAAAAACCAAAACCACAAATCCGAATGATACACAATCACAAGCAAACTGGGGAGGGGAAGACATCAACAACAACGTGGTGATAATTGTGCCGTTACATCGACACTTTGTTGCTTTGTTTTTAAAACTACAGCGCAATAAACAACCATTTGTTTGCTACTTACTTGCTTCTTTAGTGTCGCTCTATGTGTGTGTGTGAGTGGTGTTCGTATGCTCCATTCTAATCTATCGCATAAAAACGTGCGTACAGCTCTTCTTCCGGCGTTCCAGTATATTCCAGTAAAGTTCAGTGTTTGGGGCGTTCGAACTTTTCCACAGTTTGTAGACGGCAGTCGCCACCACGCCACCACGAGATACTTACTACGCAGAATGGGATGACTCATGCCGCGTGCCCTATTGCGTAGCCTTGAAACGGCGATCACGGCAGCATCACGCAACCCACAACCCCGGTGACCGGTGATTAGAATCCTGCCCCCGGGACCACCCAGCCTGGGTGCTGCGGGTGTGCTAGCGTAACGATAAGGCAGGCAGACCCAGATTGTTGACCCGAATAGTGCGTTTGTATGATGTACTGTGCGTACGCCCGTACTCGCGTTGCAGGTTTTATTTTGTGAATGGTAGTTATGAATTTGGAATCGATTGTTTAAGCGAATTTCTGGAGTTGTGCGGAGTGCTCAGAAGTTCCAGGATTCTGAAATTTGAGAACATCCGCTACTCACCGGTTCAAGGTACTCTCGAGCATCTTAGCTCCTAAATCGACAAGAATTTGTTGAATGACTTTTTAACCCAATGCTCCAATGTCGGTTAATGCCCGCTCTCCACATCGGATCTACTTCGGCGACGCAGTTCTGCTCACGCGTGCCAGGACTTGGTCAACAAATCGGAGGACATCCGATTGGCGGTACATAGCGAAACAAAACAAAAAAGAAGAAAGAAAAGCTCGTGCTACGCTCGTCCGGAACGCCCTATCGGCCATTTATGCTGCTACACCAGGTTTTGATGGACAGTTTGGACGGACGTGTCATAGCATCATCGATCGAGTCACTATCGCGTGCGGCTCGCGCACTTCTGCTCCGATAATGATGATGACGATGCATCGCTGCGACGGGTGCTGATGGTGATGATGATCGGGGGATATTGTGAAACGTTTCCACTTCTGCTACTCATCCGCGATTGGTACTATCAGCGGCGAGTGTAGTACAGAATGCCTACGCCGTTGTGCTTCATTGACGTAGTTAGCGCCTGCAAGCACAGGACCAAAGTGCGTTAGTCGCACTACCCAGCACTACTATTGCGTCATGCTAGTTGCAATAAGGCGCACGATCGTGCTTTGTCCTGGTACGTTTGCAGCAAAAATCAATAATAAAACATCGTTCGGTTTTGGAATATCAGCGCGGTCCGGGCCTAATCAGTGTACCCGTGGCGAGGTCATTGGATTGGGTGCCGTCTCCTGGTGGACTGATGCTCCCTGGGCTGGGCAATTTGGATGAATAACACAGACACTACGAGTGTTTTGTAGATAACACTTTTGTTGATTGGTGCAAAAATTCATTCAAGAAAAAAGGTCGGCCCACGATGCACTTGGCGTTGCTTTTAGGATGCCGCGAAGTGAGAGGTACTTGATGCGCTCTGAACAATATGGCTATGGCAATTGCTGCAGATGGACAATATTTATGTACGAATAAAAAATCCACAATTTTTAAAATTAGAAGAAAACAAAAGAAACTTTGGACCGCCCTTTCTTAAAAATATATTTTCAAACCAAATTGTGATCAGAATTCACCAACGGAATAAATGTATTAAACGAGTAATAAACGAGATCTAAACGACTCAATCTCAAAGTTTAAAAGGAATCCTACATGACTCCGTTAAGTAGCTGGTACATATCTAAAAAAATGTTGTAAAATGAAAAATATCTAATAAAATTCATTTTTTTTGCAAAAATTCAAAGTCGGCTCCGGTTGGTAGATCCGTCCAGAGTAGTGATTTGCTCTCTGGAGCACGACCCACGACCGATTCCGACTCCGGCAAAATGGGAACTACTAGTACCGTCCGGAGTCATAGTCGTTCGGAGTCTTCACGAGCCAGAGTCGCCCCAAGTCGTTCGGAGTCGTCCTGAGTCACCCGAAGTCGGAGTCGCCCGGAGTCGTTCGAAGACACCCTGAGTTGTTCGAAGTCGGCCAGTGACGGCCTTCGAAACAAAGGCCTGTATATGAAGTACACGTGAAAAGTGAAAGACAACAAACATAACGAAATGAAATGCCTGACAGCACATTGCACCAGCTCCAATTGACTTCGACCGATTCCGGTCGACTCCGATCGGCTCTGTACGACTCCGGTAAACTCCGGCCGACTCCGGACGACTCTGGACTACTCCTCTGGACCAAAGTCTCTTTAAACCTTTTTACATACAGACAGATCTGGACAACTCCTTAAATCCTTTAAAAAATCCGTTTAGCACACGCACTGGTGCATTTTAAAAATATAAAAAAGCTGGTGACTCCATCTGCCAGTGGAGCTTTAATCGCTTTGATAGCTTTCACCTTCACTCTGCACTGTTGTAGGGTTTCGCAGAGATGTTATGCATCGCTAGAAATGGAACGAAAACGTAAATTGAAGGTAGGATATCAGACAAATTGGCTGTTTTTTCATGCCATGGCATTTACTCGCTAAATCCAGCTAAATCTATCAAACGAAACACGAAACTCATTTCTAAGTCAGCCCCGAAGCTCCTTTGTGGTTCCATGTTGCCCTAAAGCAGCCTCTAATCATCGAAGAGAGCAATATGTTTGCTCAATGCTGCGTAAAAAGACCATTAAACCATATTAATATTTGCAAATGCTATTTATGCCGTTTTTTTTTTTTTTTGTTTCATATATACTCTAAAAGATTGAAAGAATTATATTTTTAAATAATAAACCATATTTTTAGAAAATGTCATTAAAATCTTTTGCAATCATGGAGACCGCCCACTGTTCGGCCCGCCGTCTTCGTGTTGTGTCTGCAACGTCAAAACCTATGTTCAATGTATTCGTGCGCTGCTGCTGGCAAAGTGTATAGTTTTTCACCGTTTTCCAGTTAATTTCCACACACTTTTGCACGGTTTTCCTTGTTGGTCAGCACATCCGTTCTGGTGTGTTGTTTGTTTGCCGTGTAGGTTATAGTTTACCTATTCATTGTACGCCGCCGGAAGCGGTCGAAACAAAAACACTGCCCAGTTTGGGAAAGAATTGGCTTGGCCGCCCTTCCTCTTTGTGTGAAGAAAAATCGTCATTTTTCCTGCTGCCCCGCTGAACCAGTGATCCAATGACGAAGGGAGGCCGCATAGTTTAGGAAAAGGGGGGGCCATTGTTTTACCAATCCAGTGTCCGTGGCAGAAGGAGCAGCCACAACAGCAGCATAATGGGCAACACGGACACGAAGCTGAACTTTCGCAAAGCAATCGTTCAGCTGACGAGCAAAAGTCAGGTGAGGTGTAATGTTGTGTTACATTGTAGCTGGTGAAGCATTGTTGCAAAAAGAGAGCGAAAAAACAGTACTCTGCCAGAAGGCTACAGAAGTTTTCAATTTCGCGGTTTCGAACCCAGCTCGATGGCAACGTAAGCGTGCTGGCAGAGTTTTGTTTTTGCTGGTGGCAACGCGGTTGATTTTACGGTGTGCTTTTATTGACCCACTGGCCTAACATATGTTTTTCTGTTCTTCTCTCCTTTTCCCCCATACGCTTGGCACGGTCTGCCACCGAACGCCGTCATCGCCCACACATTTGCGCAACGCAACCGCGGACCGCGTCATCACAATCATCGTCTTTATTATCGTTGCAAACACCCAAACCCACACACACTCGCACACACCGGAACGGCCCCCCTCTCCCAACAGCCGATCGATGCGAGTGATGACGCATTTTGGGAGCAGTTCTGGTGCGAACACAACACCCCGGTGCAGGACGTGTTTGCGCTGGTGCCGGCAAACGAGATACGCAAGGTGCGCGACGTGATGCCGACCAATCTGGCCACGCTCTGCTACAAAGCGACCGAGCGGATGGTCCGTGCGGTGGACAACAGCTGCCGGACGCAGGGCGAACAGCAGACGGTGCTGAACTGTGTCCGGCTGCTGACCCGCATCCTGCCCTACGTGTTCGAGGACGTCCATTGGAAGGACTTCTTCTGGTCGTCGCTACCGTCGGGCAGCGGCGGCAGCAGCGAGAAGGAGGAGCCCGGTTCGGTACCGCTCGCCCAGAGTCTGCTCAATGCGATCTGCGATCTGCTCTTCTGTCCCGACTTTACCGTCGTGGGGTACCGCAAATCGGGCCCGGAAAAGGCGGAGGAGCTCAACTCGATCGACAGCTGCGAGTACATCTGGGAGGCGGGCGTCGGCTTCGCCCAGTCGCCGCCGCGCAACGGCAGCATGGATGCGCGGCGCACCGAGCTGCTGAAGCTGCTGCTGACGTGCTTCAGCGAGACGATGTACCGTCCGCCGACGGCGAGCGACGAGCCGAACCGGTGGATTGTGCACTTTACCAGCGCGGACAATCGGCACGCGCTGCCCCTGTTTACGTCGCTGCTGAACACGGTCTGTGCGTACGATCCGGTCGGGATCGGGGTGCCGTACAACCATCTGCTGTTTACCGACACGCTCGAGCCGCTGGTGGAGGTGTGCCTGCAGATACTGATCGTGACGCTCGACCATGACATCACGAGCAATGGGCCGGCCCAGTCGTCGGCGTACATACACGACGACAGCACGATCGCGGACAATCTGTTCATCAACTATCTGTCCCGCATCCATCGGGACGATGATTTTCAGTTCATCCTGAAGGGGGTGACCCGGCTGCTGAACAATCCGCTCGTGCAGAGCTATCTGCCGAACTCGACCAAGCGGCTGCACTGTCATCAGGAGCTGCTGGTGTTTTTCTGGAAGATTTGTGACTACAATAAGGTAAATAAGGGCAGCGTACGATTGTTTGTGTGTTTAGTTTGCATTTGGAATTTTGAAGATATGCTTAATTTGTCAACTGTCACAGGACACTTTTGCTCACTGGTTTACAGTACGTGAACTAGACTATGATGCCGCAAGAGGTCTGTGTGAGAGGTTCAATCAATCAATCTGTTAATTTAGTTCATCATAATGAAATGATGCTGATCCTCGTTAGGAAGATTCTAATGAAATGATTAACGGTCCTAATGACGAGAGTCATCACTTGAATATCACTTGATCCAGAGAACTTGCAAAGCTTTGAGGATTTATGAATGTTTTGAATCCTATCACAGTTTTGGTTAGCAAATCTTCATTTGATTTCAACTCATTGAACTCAATTTCAAGATTTCTTCAAGATTTTTCATACTTTTTACACGAAACGGATTTGTATTGTTGGAACATAATTATATTTGAATTTATATTAAGTTTTATTGTGCCGTTGAAGATTCACAATTATCTAATTTTTACCTATTTATCTTGTTCTGCGCAGAAATTTCTCTATTTTGTGCTGAAAAGCAGTGACGTGCTGGATATACTGGTGCCGATACTCTACCATCTCAACGATTCGCGCGCTGATCAGTGTAAGTAAACTAGTGATGGGTTAAAATGAAGTTTTCGTCAGAATCGTTACCGGAATCGGCTTCGGAATTGGCTCCAGAATTGGTTCCGGAATTAGCTCCGGAATCGGAATAGGTTCCTTAATTCGCTTGGAAATCGGAGTCGGTTTCATCATCTCCATAGGAATAGGCGTTTGGGTCCAATGATGCTCTGTATTGATAGCCGCAAAGAATCAAAATTTACTTGTAAATGATCCATTCTCTTGGAGATGTTCAGACTGATTTCGCTTCTGAAACATCTTATTTAAATTCAAGAACTGATTCTGATTCCGGTGCTAATTCCGATTCTGAAGTCAATTCTGATTACGTTTTCGGAGCAAATTCGGCTCCGACTCCGGAATCGGCTCCGGAGTCAACTCCGGAATTGACTCCGGAGCCGATTCCGGAGTCGATTTCACCACCAGAATCGGCTCGGGAATTGATTCCGAACACAGAATCGGCATCGGGTAGGTCCGATTCCGAGCTTCCATCACTCAAGTAAACCTCTAACCTCATCCTTTACTCCCCTCAGCACGCGTTGGCCTGATGCATATCGGCGTGTTCATACTGCTGCTGCTTTCCGGCGAGCGTAACTTTGGCGTGCGGCTGAACAAACCCTACACCGCGACCGTCCCGATGGACATACCCGTGTTTACCGGCACGCATGCCGATCTGCTCATTACCGTGTTTCACAAAATCATTGCCACCGGCCATCAGCGGCTGCAGCCCCTGTTCGACTGTCTGCTAACGATTCTCGTGAACGTGTCGCCGTACTTGAAGACGCTCTCGATGGTGGCGAGCATCAAGCTGCTCCATCTGCTGGAAGCGTTCAGCACGCCCTGGTTCCTGTACTCGGCCCCGTCGAACCATCATCTCGTGTTTTTCCTGCTGGAAATCTTCAACAACATCATCCAGTACCAGTTCGACGGCAACTCGAACCTGGTGTACACGATCATCCGCAAGCGGCAGGTGTTTCACGCGCTTGCCAACCTGCCGACCGATGCCGCCGGTATTGCGCGATGCCTGAGCAATCGGAAGGGAGGTGCTGGTGGTGGTGCCGGTGGCCGTATGGTCGGCTCTAGTCATGGGTCGGCGTCGTCCGGCGCGAGAAGCCTTGCCGGGCACGATGATGATGCGGCTGACTATCAGCAGCGGAAAGCCGCCCTTACGGCGCCCGGAGCGGGCAGTGGTGCTGCTGCTGGTGGCGATGAGAGTGGCGGTGAGGAAGGGGGGGACCGTAGCATCGTGACACGCACCGGGCGGCTCGGTTTGCGCGAGCCGGACGTTGGTGGAGCGGCGGGTGAGCGTGAGCATGGTACCGTGACGGGCGATGAGGACGCACGGAGCGACATCGTGGAAGAATCGATGGAAGGTTCGCGCCCGGCGCAGGAAGCCGAACCGGGCACGCTGAAGGCCACACTGCTCGATACACCGAATCTGGCCCAGATTACGGAGCGCGAGTCGGCACACCCGACCGATCTCGCCAGTCCCACGGTGGGGGGCGACGGTGCCGAGTCGCTCGGAAAGCCGAGCCTCGGCAGCGACGAGGAGGAGCCGGAAGCGAACGGTGCCACGCGCAAGGGAGCGGACGAGCCGTCGAGCAAGACACCGTCGCCGCTGCGGCGGGCCGTCGCGCAGCGCGGCAGCCTGCGGGTGACGCCCGCGCCCGTGCACGGCAACCAGGTGAAGCAGTGGCAACCGACCCCGGAGTGGGTGCAGTCGTGGCGCTCGAAGCTGCCGCTGCAAACGATCATGCGCCTGCTGCAGGTGCTGGTACCCCAGGTGGAAAAGATCTGCATCGACAAGGGCCTTACCGACGAGTCGGAGATACTGAAGTTTCTGCAGCACGGTACGCTGGTGGGGCTGCTGCCGGTACCGCACCCGATCCTGATCCGCAAGTACCAGGCGAACGGGGGCACGACCGCCTGGTTCCGCACGTACATGTGGGGCGTGATCTATCTGCGCAACGTCGATCCGGCCGTCTGGTACGACACGGAGGTGAAGTTGTTCGAGATACAGCGCGTCTAGGTGCCGCGAGGAGTCTAGGTTCGTCGTTTGGTAAGCAGTAAAATAGCAAAGTTTCTTATTTCCCCTCTCGTACTAACCACAAAATACAAAACACAAAATCCTCACACACTCATCTTCATGCTCATCTATGCGTGTACGCTTTACTAACATACTTCGCTTTACAGTACTGACAGTTTTGGAGGAGAATGAAGATGCCTTGAGAATGTAGTGTAGAGAGAGCTAGATAGTAGAGGAATAGTGAAGCAGCAGCAAACGAGGATAGGGTTTATTCACCCTTCTATCCCGACCCCATCTGACCGACCATTCCGTCTAAGTCATTTCAGAATATCTTAAACACACGATAAATGAAAAAAAAGAAACTAAAACAAGTAAGATAATCTGTAAACAAAACTAGAAAATGTATCGCTAAGTATATGAACGTCTCGCTTCTACTTCCTAAAATTCTTTTAAAACCTACGTTCCTTTTTTTAACGGTTTGCATCGGCTTTGTTGTCCCATAAGCATACTACACCGGAAGAGCTTTAATGTAGTTGAATCCTCTATAAAATCGTGCTCCTCTCGCCATTTCCTCCCTTGTTTTGCTATTATTGTTATTGCTGCATCTTTTATAACTATATCGACGTGAGTAAAAATAATCGCTATAAACTTTGTACAAGAGAAAGAGAGGCTTTGATAAAAAAAACAATAGACACGGCATATTCGTGTAAAGCAAAAGTGTGTATACTTTAAAGCATCCCGGTAACGTAAGAGAACGTGGCACAGGACGTGTGTTAAAGGAAGGAAGGTCAGGGTAAATGTGTGTAGACGCAAGGGCCAAGGGTGAGCGGGCAATGAAACAAACGAGGGAGACGTGCAAATGGACGTATTAGGGTTAACACCACATATTTGCTGACCGTAAAGTAACTTAAAACCAATCAAATCCATATAAACAGACAACAATATTAAAATATACACAAACTCTTATAATATTTATGCGCGTGTCGAGTGAGTGAGAGCGAAAGGGAGCACACAGTGGTTCCACATTTCATCCTCTTGCTTTGGCACGGCAAGACTGTGTTAAATCAATCAATTTGCCTGTTTTAATATGGACGAAAATATTGAGAATCGCCTTCATTTCATCCACGCCTTCGTAGATTAGTTTATTTGTCATTGAATAAGTTTTAAATTTGAATACGAAAAAAAAATGGCAAGGTCTAGTCCGGATTTGAACTCGTGAATGACGGTGACAGATGTCAAAAAATGATGTAAAAGCAATTTTAAATGTGTCTCAAATATGATAAACATGTTTTTGTCCTTAGTAACCGGAAGCAAAAAGATTACAGTGTGACTTTATTGGTCGGGCTGGCACTGGCAGTCCACTCCGGGACGCGATCCCACTACTGCTTGCCGCGGAGACTCTTAGCTGCTGGTTTTCACCCCTCGCTCGGTGTGTCTCTCCTTAGCCAACCTGAATGTCTCGGACTACTCCGTGACACCCATATTGACGGCCAGCTTAGTGCGGACGCCCCGTCAACATGGCCTGGTCCAGCACACAGGACTCCCGCCCTCAAATCAGTCCGTAATCCGACCCACGAGTAGCCGCGTTACAGGAGACGCCACGCTCCCGGTCGAAAGAGGGTGTGTTAAAACTCGTACTGCTTCCTCTCGGCATCGCGGTGCGTGCGTCGGCAACAGGGGGTTGCGAGACTACCCCGTACGTTCGCTCTCGCTCGCGTTGTGTGTCTATTTTTAGAAACAAACCACGGTGGTGCCCTCTATTGGGAGGTTTGGTCGGCAAGCGAGCTCGTGTGCAAATGTTGTTAGATTGCATGCAAGCACAGCTGCTCTGGATTATCCATGCCGATAGTAGTTGTTATAAAACTGATGTTAGGATTTTAAACACTGTGGCATACAGAACCGTATAACGGATTTGTTTCACTTTCCAGAATTTGTAGCTTTTACGCAGCAAAAACTACTTAAATGTCAGAACGGTAGTTAATGTTTAACTTAAACTCTTACTTAGTGTTAAAATTGAAATACGATATTGAACCATAACATAACCTATAAAAATGGAATTGTTATCATATATCCATTGAAACAAAACATGTTGTCGTTATTCTGTATTTGTATTTAACATCATGAATAATTCGCTTTACCCTATTATAATAATAACACATTTTCTTCATAATTTAATATATTTTACTATTTGTTTTCTAAATACAATTCATATCTTCCAATTTATCATATTTTAATAATTATTCATTCACAATTTCGACGGAAAAGTTTCTCTCTATGCACGCGATGAAGAGTAGATTTGAATCGTGGCTTTGCGTGTCATCAGTGCGGTGCGTTACCGATTATATCATATCATACGATGCTTGACGATGCACATTTTATTGACCGGTTTATAAATGCATTAATGAATACTTCCCTGAATTATTAAATATTTAAAATTGAATATTTATTTAATTCTCTTTTATCATCTCAGTGTTTATTCTTCATAAGATTTCTAAGATAAGACTTTTTTTCTAAAACGTAAAGTATGAATTGTTTTTAAAAATTGATTATATTTACCTCAAACAATCATTACAAAAGATAAAATCGGTTTTAGAAGTGTTTTGCCAGCAGTAAAAAACGCACATCTATTATCAGTTTCATTTGATTTTATTATTCTTATAATAATGCAGGACAGTTTATATTGATTGGAACAAGATTATTTGAACAGTTTGCATTTAGGATGTTTCGTGTGTGTGCGGTACTATTCTTACACTCGTCTACTAGTGTTACTTTTACAATAATTGTCTACGGTAGTGCTGGTGGCGCTGTGCTATACATACGCATATAAATATTGCCGTATTTCGTAGGTTTCTCCAACGCAATCCGTTAACGATAAAACAGCATTCAACACGCCCGTCTCAGATGTATACACTTCAATGGTAGTTTTATTTTATAGTTTTGATTCCCTCTCTCGACTTAATCACTTCCTACCTTACTATGTACACCACTAAATTATACTAATATCTATTTTTTACACCAAATCAAAGCGTTTCAAGCGTTTGTTTTCACAGTTTGCAGATCTTTGTGCCTAGTCTATGTCTAATATTTACAAACGCGCAAACGGCACGTGAACAGTTCGCTTAGATTGCGTACTACAGTCCGAACTCAAGCATTTGAATGGGTTTTAGTTGTGGGGATGGGGATTGTGTGATAGCTTTCTCACAGTTCAATTAAAAAAACACACCTTTTGTCAACTAAAAAACATAAATTCAATAGTTGGCAGGGTAATGAGTTCAGGCCCTAATGCAACGCTTTAGCTTCCGAACCTCCTTAGTATGCTTGAGTCTCCAAGTATCCTAGGTCCAAAACCCCTCCTCGGAACACAATTCAGTTCAGGACTTTCCGTAATAAATACGCACCATTCGCTCACCATCTGGATACGATCGGTTGTTTTTGTTTTAAATGAATTTATGTCATGGAATCTATGCGCTTTTCTCGTTACGCCTATACGGTCATGCGGAGAAACAGAGCTTACGCAATGCTAATCAAACATTCGCTAATACTTCTACTACTATCAGTAAACTACTTTCTCAGCCTACATTAGGTCAGATCATTCGATGTGGATGTAGATGTTTGTGTGTATGCGTGGCTATTTTGATGAATACTCGGTTTACTTTTTAAATAGTCACACGATCACGATCACGCCTTACCAATTCTAGTCCTTACATCCTAGCCCGATTTGTTTTATCACCGCGTTTGTTTTTCTGTCACTTATTGCTGTTTTGTTTGTATGTGTGTATGTGTGCGTGTGTCTTACAAAGCTAATAGGAATCCGGTGGAACTCACATGCACAAGCCCTGGTGTCACGTATGTGTGCAGCCATTAGAGCAAGGAGGAGAGACAACAGCCTCAAGCCTCAACAACAAGCAAGCTGCAAATGGTGCGACCTCAGGCGCGAGTTTATAAGTTGTTTTTTTTTCAAATGGACAAAACGGTAGCAATAAATAAGGTAATCTGTACACAATAAATAACATTTTGGTAAACCGGGGATATGGGATGCCCCAGCGAGCGAGCGAGCGAGCGACCCTGCCCAACAACACCACGTGGCAGATGCGATGCACTAATAACTAAAATCTCATGTTTGCCGCGATTTGTTTTTACAGGTTTTTGCACACGGTTGCTTTTAAAACTTTCGATTGTGCCGCAGTACCGCCCGTTTCCGGCGGCCCTTGCGCTCGCAGGTGCCCCACCAGGACTTTTTCGTGCACACCGTTTCCGGCTTGAAGACGAAACACTTCATCTGCATCACGTTGAAGAACAGCTTCCCGACCAGGTTGGCGTCCTTGGAGTCGGCCAGCTTCAGGCAGGTGCGGAATCTGTAAACGAGAAGGTAAAAGGTGAGTTATTAATAATGTTTTTGAAAAGATTTTTAGCTAGTAAAACAGTAATCAATCCCAGAAAAAGAGAAAAAATACAAAAAGAAAGAGAAAGCAGTACAGTTGGGCACACAAGAGAGACTGATTTCGGTGACTGGTGACTAGCTGCAATAAAAATGAAATAGAAACAAACAAAAAGGAAACAAATTAAACAGTTCAACACAGAAAAAAGCAATAGAGAAATTCCAAAATCCTCCCTGCTCCGCAGTGCGGATCGAAGTCTTCGTGTGTCGTAAAAATCTAATCACTTTATTGCACATGTCTCCATGTATAGGAGAGAGCTTGGACATGCATCGCTGATCGTACGACCCTTTTGGAATGTAAACTGATGTCTTCTTTCGGGGTTCGTAGATCTTTTGAAATGATTTCGAAGCAATAGTCGCCAATCCGAAGACGAAACACGACGACGACAGGAGCAATAAAGATTACAATCTTCGATATCGGCATTTTTTTTTTTGGTTCGAAAAAGTGTTGATCACTTCTGACGTGTCGTTTGCTAACATTTGCCGATGCGTCGGCTACAAAAAAACCATGAAGGCGATGATAACAACACGACATTTGGGGCGAAATCTAATTTCTTAAACGGATTATCGTTCTAAAAACGATGCTTATCTTATCGATGAGCGAACATCTCGAAGCATCCAAGAGAGGGTGTCCGTTGGAATGGATAATAGTTTTACGGTGAGTGATTCGCGAGGAATATTATTCTTTTAATCGCTCGGAAGGTTTTTTTTTGCGTTTCAGATCAGAACAATCGGCAACGAAAAGGACGATTGAAAACGCGTCATAAATTGTGGAAACTTTACACCTTAGTGTGGACTCTTTTTTTGTCTGTCCTTCTTCCAAGAGCATCGGAATAAACGAATCTCGGCGTGGAGATGGGCGATCAAAGTTCTCAAGTAAATCACCACCAGGACGACCGTTCGGCAATGCATTGCGCAATTGCGATTTTATGATTCAACCAGCCTGCCGAACGCATAAAACTGCCATTAGCACTCATTGGACGCCAGTGGTGCGCCATTCCCTACCGGAAGTGGCCCCGGAACGCTACCCAAAAGGGACACACAACATTACGACCAAACCTTGAGTCTCCTTGAGTCTAGAGGGAAAAGGGCGGTTTAATCGCGAAAATCGCCAAACGCACATGAAGCAATTAACAGAGCATCATCGCGCGTGTCCTGCAAGAGCGTCATTAAGACGCACGGCGTACGGCGTCGAACACGAGATCGAACACCAAGAAGGGGGAAAACACATTTGGCATTGATTTGTGTTGGCCAAGAGCTGCTAGCGTGCCGCGGACATACAGGACACACACTGTCTGTTGACTCATTAGCCCTTTTTTTGTTGCTTTCATTGCAGTGGATTTTGGTGGCGTCGGAATGATGCTGTCCTGAATAGTGGACTACCCGAACGGTGTCGTAATTCAACTTGACCTCCGATCCTGCTCTGAAGTCAACCGCGTGAAGGAACAAACCAACTCCAAACGGATGCATCAAACAACGTTTCCTGCGAAAAGTGGGGTTACTGTGGAAGGTGCTGCTGGTGACATTTTTATAGCAGAAAGACAACTCGAATGTCTTCGCTACGTTCACCTGCCGAACCTACACACACGAAAAAGGATGCACCGTTTTACGGTTCCCTTTTTTTCCTCCGGTCGAGACAGGTAGCAAGCGGTAAGGAGTGTTACATGCTGTTTTAGAAAATCCAATGTGTATTCTTTTGCGTTGCTCCGTTCTTACCCTGCAAAAGGGCTTGCTTTTTTACAATACCCATCCCTAAAGAGCAAAAAGAGAGACATTCAGAGTAACAAAAGGACGAAAACTTCCTCCCATTTTGCTCTCAGTTTTGTCGGCAAGATGCTGTCTGCTGCTGCTGCTGCTGCACATCAGTCTTCACACACAGAGGAGTGTGTCTCGTGCTACACAAAGTCTGCTTACTAAAACGCCCACCGATACGAAGACAAACCCATCATCCACCTGCATCGGTGTAAAGTTTGTGATTTTAATTAAGATCCCTGCACCGCAACCCGGGAGAGGGGTTTTTTTAAAGAACGGAGCGGAAGTCGCGAAAAATGATGCAACCATTTAGCGGCGCACTTGAGCCGAGTGGATAAGCGTGCTGTTGATTGAATGACTTTTAACCGGAGATGATTTGTTGCCTTGCTTTGCGGTGTCTTGAAGTGAAGTAATTGATGTTTGCTAACATAAACTGTAGCGTTGGTTGGACCTGTGTTGATCAAATGCGCTTGAGCGGCTTGTGGCGTCACTTTCGCAACAAGAAGAGCTTGCAACTTGACGATGTGGCTCTATCTTTTGATCGGGAACATTTATTGCCGCTTGAATGGAGCCATTGTCGAGTGGTTCAATGGCACAGTTTTGAAGGCAAGCTTTTGTTTAAATTTATGTCTGTAATTTAGTACATTCCGTGTCGCATTTTAGTGTAAAAAAATCAAAATTTTCTCTTCGGGCATGTGCTCCGGAAATGTTCTCACACATTCAGCAATCAAGAAGACAGCGCTAGTAGGCAAATCAAGCTCCAGTTTAACAATCCAGCCCGTTGTTCGTCTTATCTACGCGTTGCATTTTACCGTCGTCTGTTTTCAATTTTAACGTTTTCGTTCCCAAAACCGTTCTACAAAGCCCTGGAATACAATCAATCAAACACATCGAACAAGAAGGGCACCCTCGTCGTCGTCGTCGTCGATATGCAACGCTTAATAGAATATGACAAATTTATCTATGATCTAGCGCGACCGCAAGGGTGGCACCATCGCTCGGGCCTGCTGGTATCGACGGTTTGGAATTACCCTTAACATGCTTTGGTACTCGAGAGTAAGGCAAACCCAATCCCCCGTGCCCGCTCGCACTTTGAAGTGCGCCAGGCCAACGAAGGGGCCAGGTCAGTCAAGAGGCGGCAGCGATTGGTTCGGAAATCAATGACAGATGTCCACTTTTCAGCCCTTTGCGGCTGAATTCGCTTCGGGTGCTGTACGAGACCATGCCTCTGCCTCGTTCGTGTTTCCTTGCCAATCTGGCCAAATTACCGGAAACAGTAGCGACAACAACAACGGCGTCGTGGCGGGAGGATGGATCTAGAGCAAACGAAACGCGCTTCCAACTGCGGAAGAATGGTGGGATGGTTCGAAGGGAGGACCCATCTTAACTGCTTCTGAGAGCCGGCTCGAGTGGTATCACTTTCTTGCACGCGCTTTCGCTGGCTTTCACACCTCCCGGGGATGGAGTCGTTTATTCTAGGCCTACCACTGGCGGAACGAATCTGCCCTCAAAGCAACGAACAAAAAAGAAAAAGGTTGAAACCTTCCTGAAAAGGTGCTAGTGGCCGTATTTATGCGAAACCATAAATTGCAGACACAATGGTGACTGGCGTGGCGTGTGTCTTTACGTCCCAGGGAAGATTGGGATGTGAAGCCTGCAAACCGTGTTTGCCGGACAAGCGACACTGCGCACTTTTGTCGTACGAGCAGCCGGTGAGTTCTTCAATCGGTATACCCAAAGACCAAGACTAACAGATGATGGATGCACACGGAAAGAATCTATTCTTTCGTCCCCGCACGCCAGCTCATACTTTCATCATGAGCAGGTTTTACTTGATATGTTTCGGTGCCCGAGCAGGCCCGATACGATCATGACAATTAATTTCCACTCTTGTTCAATTTGTACGTCTACGTTGATAAAAATCTTCACCCATAGCAGTGCTCCAACAGCAGTTCTATGTTCTAGGATGCTCTCCCCAATCCCTCTCCAACAGAACAAATCGGTTCCGAATTCCAACGACCAATGACATTTCTTACTTTCATTCATTTCTTCCACCTTCTCTAGCTCGATATCATATTGCTGCCGCTGATATATCTGCGTCTTTCGTCTTTGAAGCTCACGGCACATAATTGCTTCATTACAGGACTAACTCTTCTTTCCCGCGTGTCTTCTAGGTGTGTTGACCCTATCGCAAGCGAGCCATTAAGCAAGAGCGGACGTATCCTAAATCTCGCCTGGTAAGATATTCTTAACCGGATCTCCACAGCAGAACGCTAGCCTAGCTTCAAGTGCCCATGAATTGATTGGTCCGTAAATTAATAACGTGTGTTGTGGAGGTTTTTTTTTCTCTTATGCTTGCTGTTGAGAGAAGAGATTCGGTGTGGCATATGTGGTATGGCATGAAAAATTGCTCGTAATAGTAACCCACATCTGGACGACGACGCGTACGTTATCGACAAATTAATAACTACTGCTTTATCTTTAACAGCGAGAAGCATCACAGGAGGATTATTTCTAAACGTGGTTTAACAACTACAAGAGATTTCAACCACAAACTGATTGGTTGGGAGGATTCATTGAGCGAAGCACACTGACCTTAGGTATCTTCATTAAAGCTATCCTTCTCTCTAGGTATTGCCAGCCATATTTCAGACAAAGTTATCATAATTTATCAGCGCTTTCGACAAACAATCAACAGCACAAGCATCTCATTTCCCGTTTGGGTGATCTTTTTCGAAACGATTGCATTCACCATTCCATCACTCATCTGCCAACGACTTTAAAAGTGGATCTGCTGAAAGCGCACTGTTGGCTTATGCCGACGCCGCCGCTTCTCGCATCCTGGCGGACATTCTCACCGAGCTCGGTCGGCAATGGTTACCACCTACCAGGCTGCCGCGCGGCGGATTCTTGTTACTCTATTTGGTCAATCAATTCTCGAGACCTGACCCCTTCTCGCACACGAAACTCAAACCAATCCCTGTCCCTGTCCGACCCCTGGTGCAACCGGAGCAAATGGCGCCTTCCTCACGGCAGGGGTTTTGGGGGAATTGAACAATAACTAAGACTAGCGTCAGCATTAAAGCATTGAGAAGCGTGGTGCGTTACCAAGAACGCACACAGCCTTTGACCACTTATTTTCATGATTTTCTTTTTATTCCTCACTGTTCGCTGGATATTCGTCCGGTGGGCTTTTGGGATTGGGTGTGAACAAGGGAGAGGGCACGCATCATTAAAACTGGTCGTGGAAGTCCTTTTTTCTTTTTTTTTTCTTTTTCCTACGAAAGATGCCTGACCCTTCGAGGTTAGGAAGCCTAAACAAACATGTAGAGTTCATAAAAACCAGAAGAAATTGTAGCATTCACGCTGCAAAGAGGTTAAAATCAAAGGAATCAATAGTAGCAGTTCGAGAGTTAATAGGAACATGTGGAACATACTGCTGGGGGCCATTTTATTCTACCTGGCCCGGAGTAAAGAGATCTTCTTAGGAAGATAAAGGAAGAATTCTTTTCGCTTCGCTCTGGAAGGCTTTTGAGTAAACAAATGCGTGTGAAACTGTGTCAATCTTGCTTAGCGCGATGTGCAATGTTACATATTGACCTAAATCTTTCCACCGCGGAGCGGAGGATGAACTGAACTTCCTACTCAAGGGGGTTCGTGATGGTGGCTGGCAGAATTCCTTGGGATGCTCTTTTGCTGGAGCAACTTCCCCTTTCAAAGTAAAGATTACGAGCAGAAGGAAGCTACGGCTACGATTATAACACCATCAAAGGGCGTTTCGTGCCCTTCTACGCACGACTGTGTGTTAATTAGCCGAAATCTGACAGTAATGAGCGATTTAGCTACACGTTAGGATATTTTTTGTTGTCTTATGCTGGTGGTGGAACTTTCCTCATCGAAGAGGCATTTAAAGGAACTCTTTACATGAAGAATGATGCATAAGCCTTTCAACCCATTCCGGTAAAATTATTGATCCATGTATTCACACTGTTACCTCGTTGATGGAATATCGCTTTACAACGCGATCGGATCAGTCGCGATTATCAAACCATGTAATTGAGATACGGACCTTTTAACTCCACTCCGATCAGGCTAAGCTGTCGAAAATATGATGAAATCCATTAGGGCGTGACGGTATGGTAGGAACCCTTTTTCGGAACTCCCCAGATATTGATCTCGTTAATATCCCATCAGCATCAATTCAACCCGTCACCGGTCACTCGGCCTTAATATGCACCCGAGCCCAACAAACGCGGACGCGGTATTTGGGTGGGAACAAAATTCTTTCACCCGGAATGCCCGTCCAGACGGTGGCATGTATTTAAATGCTCCAGATCAATCAGACAAGGTATCGGAGCAATCGAATTCCCCTGATGTCTTCGACCGTGGGTGCGTGGGATCTTACGTGCGGCGTGCACAAGTGATGTTTCAATTCAATAAAGCAAGGTCCTACCAACCATCGCGATCGCAACAGTGACGGAAGGCGAGTCGTTGCAACGATTTGTAAAATCATCGACAGCACCATTCATTATAATCAATTTCGATCACATGAATTCGATCCCGGTTCCCCGTTCGCAGCACACAGGATCGCAGTGAGGTCGTTTCGCTACCCGGCCACAATTGCCGTGTGAGGTGCAGGAGAAAGGTTATTAATCATTATGGTGCGCTTGTTTTCGCCTTCTTTCGTATTCTTTCGTAGGTGCCTCGCCGCGGGACCAGAAGCTCCGAACAGCCGAACAAGGGTCCGCCTCAATATTGTGCAGCGGACAAGATAATACCCACGCTGGGTGCAATATTAATATCCTACCACCGGCTTGTAAACTGAAGACTTGTGAAGGCTGTAAAATAATGGCACATAATAACACACGCAGAGAGAGAGAGAGCAACAACACAGGAGGGAGAGCTCGGTACCGATTCGGCCGGTACGGCAGTAGTTACCTCTCGTCGCACCCGCAGTGCATCAGCGTGCCGACGCGCCAGTTGAACAGGTTGTACTTCGTCTCGAAGCCCAGGATCCAGAACGGGCAGGATAGGTCGTGCTGGCGGCAGCACCGATCGGCCTTGGAGTAGCCGCCCATGTCGACGTAGTTACGGGCACTCCAGCCCTTGCCGCACCATTTCGTGCCCGGGACGCGCATCATGCTGGACAGATCGCGGCGCTGTCTGGAGGTTTTGGAATATTTGATAATTTGGTAAAACGTGGCTCTTGGTGGTATATGGAGGTGTTGATTTCGAGATTGGAGTTTTAGGTAAAGGAAATAAAGGAAATAGAAGGAAACACCAGACCGTCCTTTCTCTTCTTGAAGGGACGGTAAGGAGAGAAAGGACGGTACTGAAAAGAAGGATCACCAGGAAAATCAGGTACTTATGCACCGCGACCTCACATCGCCTCGAAGATATCGAGTTTTTGGGGTGAAACTTGTTTGAGCTAATTTTGCACAATGTTTCGAACTCTCGTATTAGCATGATTACATCAACCTTAAAGACCATCACCATCACACTCTTTTCAAACGCCTTAGGCTTACCTGGTTCAGATATGATTGTGCAAACACTCCAGCACTTTTCGCGCACTGGATACCTCACACTGGATGGATTTGGAAGACCGCTTCGATGCAGAATCGTACCTAAAACATCAGTCTTGCTTGTGCCTACTTCGTACTCTTACTCTTTCCGTCATGTGCCGAGCTTAAACCCCATAAAACTCATACGGCTACCTTTTGAAAAGGCCTCCATTTTTTCCCCTGTTCGTTTTTCAGCGCCAAAACTAACCTCGAATCGCAGGCACAGTGGCTGATCGTGAACGGCCGGATATTGAACGTCTGAAAGTTGGTGCTCATCGGCGGTATCATGTACTTGCAATGGTCGTGCGTCCGGCAGCACATGTCCGCCCGGGATGCGCCACCCAGCTGCCGATACTCGGAAGCCGAATGGCCCTTGCCGCACCATTTCGTGTTGGGCGACAGAAACCAATCGGAAATGGCACGCTTGTGCCTGCCGATCGTACGGCGCGTACGGTGGTTAGTTTAAAGTTCAAATATGTATGCAGCGCCGGCCATAATTGAATGATATTCCATCCGAGAGCAGACAGTGTCAGAGAGTTGGTCAGTCAGTGGAAATAATACACGTTTTGCGCGCACATTCGCAATGAAATAAGAAAACGAAAATAAAATAAAAATACGAAAGTTAATTAACTTGATCGTAAAAAAAACGAAGGTTATTTGCAAAGGGGGTAACTAGGTAACTAAAGTGAGTAAAGCTAATAAAAACCAAACACCTTTAGGAACTGAACATGTTAATAGAAGGGGAAAATCATGAATAATGTTTGGAGATTGAAAGGGTTAAGTACCTCAGCCAGAGAAAGATAGAAGTTGTTAGTTAAATGATTTGCATTTTTCTGTTTGGTCATGCAAAATATGTTAGTTCGTTTGCTTCATCATTTTGTTTTGCTGTTGTTTTCAAACTAGTTAATATGTTCTTCCTTTAAACCGTGTTTAATTATTTTTATTGCCTATTTATTATTCTTCATTGAATTTTCCTGTTCGTTTGTTAACTTCTCTAAGATTTATACAATTCTTTTATCGTACTTTTGATTTAGTTAAAGCTTTATTCTCATACATGATTAGATATGGAATTTTAAAAGTTTTTGTGTTGCTAGCATTCCTTTAAATGAAATTCGTTAAAGATTTATACTAAAAGTTAAACAAGAATGCTTTGTTAAAGTTAATAATTATTTAAAAAAAATCTTTCTTCAAATTAACTGTTAATGTTTTCAGTTTGCATTCCATTGAGAACAAAAATGCAACATCAAACAGATCCTATTCCATTTTTTTTGTCAACACCGGAAGACAAAAAGAAAACTTCCCGGCTCGATCGCACCGATTGGCTGGTAGAGCAACGGTACCAAACATCCCACAACCTGTTGCTCAACGATCGATGATTAATCGTGTGCCGGGTATTGCACCCGTCGCACCAAAACACAAAAACCACCTGACAATCTTTCGTCATCATCGTTCATCATCAAACTCATCGCTGCCAAGTAGTTGCGGTCACTCAATCTTCGCTTCATCATCTGCTTTACCGTTTCGTTTCAGTGATGCGCGAACCAACAAATTCCACCCGAGACGGGCGAAAGCGGTGAGAGCAGATGAAAATAAACCACTCCTGCACCACCGCTGCGGTGTCCATCCGTACCAAATCCAAAAGTCAACACTGAGCCGTTTCTCAGGGCTCCCCTGATTTATGGGCAAACCCGTCACGACCCGGAATGTATGCATCGCTGGCTGGCTGGTCCCGTCGCTGCAACACAGCACACCCGTGCGATGCGACAAAGGTAAAACGACGTGCAACAGAAAGTGAAACGCCGATTTGCCGATTTGCTTCCCTGTTTGTGCAGCTCTGGCAATAGTAGAATCGCAAAACTCGTCGTACAAGCTTCCGGGGTCGTACGGAAGAGGTGGACCTGCTCGTAGTCCTACTCGTACGTTTCGTTCGGACACCATCATTGCTTATTGCTTGCTAGGAGTTTCAGTGATATTGTCCTTCCTTCAGCTCGCAACTTCCAATGGCAAACGAAGGTGGGTTTTGGGTTAGTAAAAATGACCAGCAAAAGCAGGTCAGCACGGGTGTGTTATAAGGTTCATGCTACCAACCAGGGGTGACTTGTATGAACGTCAAGCAGCGAACTTGGATGATGGTTTGTGGACGGATGAAGGGTGTGTGGTTTGAATGTTGACCCGCGGTTTGGTTTTTGCAATGACATTGATCCAAAACTTCCAAAATTGGACTCTATGAAGGAGGCGAAACGGAAGGTTTTTGCGAAAAAGAAGTCACGATGGAATGTGGTTGCCCTTAGGCGTGTAGTGCGTGGTGTGGCTGTGAGGTCTACCAAACCCCCACGGAGGGGGTACTTTTGGAGTTGGTGCATGCTAAAAGGGAACTCGAACGGTGCGCTATATACCGATGTGGTGGGTGCATGAGAGTGCTGACTGTGGGTGAATAGGAGGGAGGGTGTGATTTCCCGTGCAACGAATGGGATGTTTTTGTTAGTTAGGAGCCAACCGGGGGTGAGGGAATGCAAGGATATCCGTGTGTTTGAACATACTGCCCCGAAGATAATTACCTCTGCAACTTCTCGTTCGCTATCCGCTTGTGCTCGGGATCGGCACTCCGCAGACCGGTGGCAATCTCCTTCAGCTGCATGTGCCGCACGTTGCACCGCTGCTTCAGCTGCTGGAAGTTGAGCTGCTCCAGCAGCTCGGCCGGTATGTCGGCAACGGCGCGGAGCGGAATGTACGTGAGGTTGCGCATGCCGAACGCATCGATGGTCTGCTGGGCGGCCGGTACGCCGGCCGGAAACTCGTACACATTGTACTGCAGCTCCTCCATCTCGGGCGTAACGATGTCATGCTCGAGATACTGCCGGAAGTCATGGTTGGACACTAGCGAGGCACGGTCCACTGTCTGGGGGCCGCCCTGGCCCGAGCTAAAGTTGCGTGCCCGTGCCTGGGCAAACTCGGCGAAGAAGCGGTCCCGAAACTGATGCAACATATCGCGCTGCCGAACGTACTCGCAGTCCATCATTTGACCTTCGCTGTTGTAGATGATCTGCATCAGGTACTTGTGGGTAGCCATTTGCCAGAGACTGAGCGTTTTGTTGGAGCTGTTGGAGGAGTAAGGAAAAAAATACGTAAGACATCTCATTAGTCTGATTGCTTATGTTGTTTTGCTTTCGTTTGTTTACAGACAGTGTGTGTGTGTGTGTGTGACGGCACCGTACCAACCGTGAAGCACACCCTTGATAACCTCTGCTGGGAGCTTCTTCGTATCGCTCCAACCGCTACTGGACCGAACTGGAATAATGGATCGAATTCGCGAACGATCGTTGCGTTTAATAGGCGAAAGTTCACGAACATTCTTCGCCTAGGTCCAGTCAGCCAGAACCAGCCAGAACCGCTATCATCGCAGTGCGTATTGCTCAAAGCGAGCTAACAACAATCATCATCGTCATGTACATGCGCTCTGCCCACGGTGACCTACTTTAGCTGACCCGTTCGGTAATGTTTCTGATGCCAAGTTTTTTTGTCTCTCTTGTCTTTCATTCTAGAGTAAATAGCGCATCTCGCACTCATCGTACGCCAAACAGCGCGTGATCGATGCAGGCGTGCGCTGGACTTTAAGCCCTCTTTTGCCGATCTACGTTTCGTGTCGATGCGCCTATCACCTCCGCGTGGCGCATGGCGATCATAAATTCGTATCGATCCAACCGCGCTTGTGGCTCGCCGCGTTCCTCATTAGGGCATCGTTTATGTCACGCCAGTCCAACAGTCCCACAGGGACCCACGGGTGGATCGGAATCCAATTAAAGCCCACGGGGCGAAATACTTCCCCAAGCGCAGACGAAGAAAGGTTAGAATAATTTACAACCATCACAGAGAGCAGTGGGCTCGTGCTTTTTTTCCCAGCCGCTCTGATGAGATGCTCCAGAGAGTTTGTTTTATTATCGCGTGGTAGGTTACGATTCTTGTTTTCGGTTTCGATTTAAAGACCAATTCCCTTTTGCTCGGTGCTTGCCCCTCAGAGTGTTGACAGTGCGTAAAATTTACAGCCTCAAAATGAACGAAACATACTGCTGCCCGGTCGAGGAGCATACCGCAACGAGGTCAGCCGCGGACACCAATGCTCTGTCCATATAGTTTTGGAGCTGGAGTTACCAAATCTCGTAAATTGCATCCATCACTGAAAGCAGAGCGGTCTTCGCCTACGGACCTGAAACCCCCAAAGCGAAGGAAAAATCGAGCAAACATGAGCAAACCGTACTACAGCGAGTGGGACCCAAATCGTCATCCTTTCTCTCTTTCTCTCTCTCTCTCTCTCTGCGAGCTGCACGGTTGAGTGCAAGTTTTCATCGCTTCAACTTTGATGTGCAAACCGACTCGAAACCTCCTCGAATTGCTTCACGACCCCAATGTGAGTGAGGCGTGCTTTTGGGTGGAACGGTGTGCAAATTTGGGAAAGCTCCACTTCGTCCACGCACCAAATTGGATCGCGCCGAGGCTAACGCACAACCCAAGAACAAAAATGCAAACAAGCAGCTTTGTTTTTTGCACCCACACACAGAGCACGGAAATCAGGCTCGCGTGAAAAAGGTCAATTCGGCAGGAGGTCGTACTTATTATTCCCCCCCCCTCGGCTAAGACGATTGGCTAATGCCATTGAAAGATTCTCGGATTTTGCTGGATTAAGCAAACCCTCCCGGGTTGTAATGTATGTGCGCTGCTAGCACCAAGAAAAAGGAACATCAAATTCTTGCCAGAAGATTCTAAATCAAACTCCAAAATTGAAGTGTTAAATATGACGACTCGGCACCGACGGAGTGCTGCCAACCGCACAACCCTGGTGGGTACTACGGGAAGCAACGCAATGTTTATTTGAACTCGAAAAAACCGCACTTAAAGGGTAACTCGTGTAGAGTATAGGCGACGTCCCGTCGTTCGGGCAGGACAACTTAGCACAAATCCGATTAGGTTGTCCCTTTTTACATTTTAGATGCTTTGGTCGATGCCCAGGTCGATGCAGGACACATCCGGTCCGGCAAGAAGAACATCCCGCATCCCAAAGAAGTAGTGTGTATGTGTGTGGGCACTTCTCACTGTTTCGCACTCGATTTCCGGCGTCTTGTGGTTGTCGCGAATTGCGGATGTTGAACCCGAAATGCTCACCCCTCCCGCCCGAGAAAAATGTACCGTTTTCGGTTGTGCCTGCAAAACCGTGCCCCGTGGTGGGGTTTGCAATCGCATTAAATTACCTTGAACTCTCCGAAAGGCGCAACCGGTGAAGAAGAAGAGGGGTACGGTAGTTGCTCAAGCTGTATACCGACCGACCTCTCGGCCATGCGTCATGTGTACGAGAGCGGCGCATACTCTCTCATAACAAAAATAATGCTAACGCTTGCAGGACGCCACGAACTGAACCGCGAAAACACACACACAATAACCAACTGCTTGCCTTGTATGGAAGCGGCATGTGGAGCTGCGCGTGGAACGGGTTGCTGCACGGACCCGCGGACGCTTTTTCGATTGCTCGGAATGCGCCGAGAAAGGTCTCGCGTAAAATTTGTGCTTGCCTAAGCTGAAAATAGTTTGCTGGTTTTGTTTTTCTTTTTTTTTGCTTTTTTGCTACGCAAAGGAACTAACCCGCGATAGGGAGGTACTGCCTGGTTTTTTTTTTGTTTGATGTTGTTGTTCAAATCAATATCAGCGAAATTCCGCCTCGTAAATGGTGCGGTGAAGGTTAGCTTTGGCTGTTGCTTTACCCCATCCAGGGGGCTGACTTCATACATCAACCGAGCAACAGATGAAAGATGTGGCCGCAAATAGCGAAAGATCCTCGTTTTTTTTTGTTGGCTAACCATAGTTTTGTGATTTCTTTCAAGAAATAAGATCCAACATCTGCTATTTCCTGTAATATTTCCCAAATAGTATTTTGTGGGTTTGCACAACTGCTGGTTGGTTGGTTTTGAATTTCGTCAGCTTTGGAGACTAGGATTCAATTTACACCACAGTTTTTACTGACTGGTGCTGCTCACTGATAAGCTTTACGACACTCTTCTTAAATTTATACTCAACCCTATATTCCAGTTGTCCCATTGAAACCTAAACAAGCATCTACCAAGAACCAAAACTTCTAGAACCTCTAAAGATCTATAATTATTCGGGTCATTGCCGTATATTATGTTTAAGTGTCTATGTCATAAACAATAATTAACTCCCGCCAAGCTCTCAGACTCATCGATTTATTAACATTTACGATCGCAGAACGATCGTTTGAAGTAGATCCTCTCGACCCCGAAATCACTTCAAAGCATCAGAATCGCTCGGTGCTGAGTTGTTCTGTGCACTTCCGCTAATAATAATCAATAATAATCAATGGTTCTCCAACCTTTCCCCATCCAACTAATCCAAATAAACGATTGCCTCTGCCGGATTCTTCGAATGCAGTCGCTGCGGAGTGCATCTTTAAGAATGCTTCCGTTTATTTTTAATTCAATATATATATGCACCGCGCTCGGGATGAACATCGGTTTGAAAATAATCAACCAACCAAGGAGCCAGAGGGAAACGTGCTCCAAACGTCGGTTAACATCACACGTGTCTCTGTGCCCAGCGAGTAAGAGTAGCTCGTGCAACAGTGGCTGGTTGTGACTTACCGTTCCCTGCTCGTTTGTTTTCAAACAATAACTGACACATCGTTCGTGTAGCGGACGAGTGACAATGGAGCAAACGATCATCATCTTGTTTGGGTTTAAAGTATTTTCCAATAATAAGACAAGCCTCTGTCACGGGACGATTAATTTAAAGACGATCGCTCCATAGCTACCTTCCTGTCGGCAGGAAAGAAAGGGTCTTGTTTTCATTCTGCCGTTTCTTTTCTTTTTGTTAATGATTCGTGCAGCATCAGCAGCAGCAGCAGCAGACAAGGCTCCGTTTCCTACTGTGGACATACCTTACAGTGCTGCCTGATAGACAACCGAACAGTTCTATGTTGTCCGATGAACGGAATTTCCAAACAACAGCCCCAAACTCCGATACCGTTCTTCAAGATACAGATCGGTATCACTCCATTGTGAAAACGTAGTCGGAATGAAGGAGAAAGTATAACATATAAAGAAGAACATTAATGCACTTCAACCTGCTGTAACAGCCACAGCTCACGCAGTCACAGTTCCCTCCGGCTGTGTCGTGAGCTAGCCGACGTAAATTAAGTAATCGTTTTACCGTCGTCGCACCTCATGCTTCATGCTGGGAACTCGGGCGGAGCGCAGAGTTCATAAAAATTTAGTGATCAAATTTATTGGATAATCCGTAGCTTAATTGTCCGTCAAAGCGGGGCGCGGCTGCTTAAGATACGAGAACCTGCCGATCTGACGAAAGAGCGATCTCTGGATCCCTGGACAAGCCCTGCTAAGCCGTGGGATATACATGCGTGTTCTATAAATGTAGTATCCAGTTGAGAAGAAGATGTGACATCTTGGGAAGACGTTAATCGTTTAGTAGAGGGGTGGGATGGGACATGGGTCCTAGAACACGAACATGATAATATGCTGACATTTGGGAGCTGCTCTGTGAGCGGTTGCAACACGCTGCTCCAGAATGTACGGGATTATGGGGTTAGGGTGCTGTCCTATGCCCTTGGTAGATAAATGGTGCCATGTTTTGGAAGACATTACCGGAATGGACACTAATCGCCATCGGCAAAAAGGGCTGTTGACCGTTAGGTCGCCCCCAAAACGCTATTCCACGGGGACATCTTGAGCTCCGAAGGTGTTGAGCAATGTGACCGCAATATGGGGCACATAGAAACCCATTTTGGCGAATTATGAGCTCGCTTCCACAATATTGTTTTGAGGTTATGCAAATAACAAGACCTCTTCAACTTCCCTTCAGAACTGGGATCAGGTCCAAAAGGCGTGCACCCAGACTATTACCCGGCGACATCCATAAACTTGACGCTGGCCCCACGCGCCACGTGACGCTGTCAAGCCATTTAATCGCTTGTCAAAACAACTGATCAACTGTTCACACGCTCTCTGGCACACTCTTGCTCTCTTTGCCGAGGAGTGCGGCAAACCACCGCGTTGGGCATAAATTCCCTCCAAAATCGACTTCTTGCTCCACTTTTATTTCCAAATCCACCTCGTCATAGCAGGCGAGTGTCACATGTGGGAAAACGTCATCGGAAGCGTGTTTTGGTTGATCATGCGCTAACTTCTCCCTGTTTTGTTTGTGTGTGTGTGTGCGTAAGTATTGTACCACCGCGTGCATGGCACTGCACCGAAACACGCCTATTTACGTGAGTGTGAGCGGGGGGAGCGCCCCCTACCGAGTACATTTGAGTCACCGCGCAGCGCACGTCGCCAAAACTGTCTGCGAAAATGTACGCAGTTGATGGACTGGTTAACGCGTTGGACTTTCGCCGAACCGTAGCGCCACACATTGCAAAACCGAAGTATCCAATGCTAGTGGTGATGGTTTTTTTCCTCATTTTTTTCTTCTTCTTCTTTCTCTCTATCTTTGCAGTCCGAAATCTACGATCATCCCATCCGGTGGGTCTATAATTAGGCGTTCGAATTGGCAGCCTACCTCAGCAGTACGGGCAGAGCAGTGCTTTCATTGAAGCGGTATTTCTTTTTTGCATGTTCCGTGCTTACCCGCCGGCCTGCCAGCCTGCCTGTCTGTGTACACATTCCGGCACATCTACGCTGCCCCCCCCGCGTCCTCAACAAGCCAACGGAGAGCAACAGAAACTCCTCGAAGGTGGCCCCCGTGTAGTGTGAGACGGGGAATTTTCTTCTTGGCACTGCTTCTTGGCTTACCTGCAAACCTTGCGTCGGAAAAAGTATCGTACGATGTTTCGTGACGTCAGGCGTGGCAAGAGCGCGTACAACATGCGCGGTCAGCTCAATCTTTCTCAGCTTGCCATTTACCCAGAGGCCCAAGAAGAGGTGTGTCCGTGGCATGAAACGGGTGAACGGACTGCCGATCGTCGCGCGTTTGTCACTCTCAGTTTTAGGAAGCGGACGTCTACGTTACTTCCTCCGGGGGAAGGTAACACTATCACAGTTTCAACGATAAATATCCGCTCGGTGAACTGTTTCTAACAGGGTTTCTTTTTCCTATCACTATTCCCTTGCAGAAGCCTAAAGCCGCAAAGACAAATGTTTGCACAAATGGATAACTTTGTACCAGCGACACTGACACCGCTTGATGTTCATGTCTCTCTTTTTTGCTCTGTGGATTGGCTCAACTCCACTAGGCAAGACCCGCATGGAAGCAACGCACCGTCGCTAATCCGACGCGACCTCCTCCCCACTCCCAAACAAATGGTGAGAACTCCCATGCGGCAATTATTATTATGCTGGGAATTAAATTAAGTGTAAATCTGCCTAATCGCATACCCATCTTCGTCTGCTTGCAGCTTCCCGACACCTTAACGCCCGGCAGGAATTTAGGGTAGCGTCACCCTCGGGAGGAATGTTAGCGAAGGAGAGGGATTGCCATATCAAATTGCAAACAAAAGATACAAATTCGCTCTTGTTGCGCTGTCGGATGTCTTTCGGGGGGCGGGAGGGAGAGAGAGTGACATACACCGACCCTCCCTGCATGTAGGCCTGCACGAAACACTCTACCTTAAAAGCGACCAACGCATCCTGCTACTGCTCATTTCGCTAAAAGTCTGGAAAAAGTGGGCCGCAATATTGTGTCTCTTTCTGCCGGGGGAAGAAGAAGCACACACCCTGCATACATGCGCCCCCTTTTTGTGTTGCGCCGGAGTGGCAATTGCTTTTAATGTTTTCATTATCCTCTCCCGGTTCTAAGGCATCATGTGTGCGCTACTCGGCGGGTCGGTTGGGTTGGATCGTGATGGTGGTGATATTAATTGTCCCTCTTTTGCGCTCAAGAATCACGGAACAAACACAATAGCCACCATCAGAGCCTAGCTCATCATCGTCAGCATCGTCGTCTGGCCATCTTTCCATGCGCCGTAGAATGTCATGAAAATGTGCCCGAAAAAAGGATCAAAGGGAAAGAGGATGAATGAAGCAAGCAGAGCGTAGGGTAGGACCGAAAACCCCCTTCCTGAAGGGTGCAGCGAACCACTGTAGACCAACTTCAGCGAAGGGAGCAAAGTGTGAGCAAGATTTATTTAGCTCTTAAAACAAGTGCTGGTTGGTGGAGTGAGGGGGGGAAAGGGGGGGGGGGGCTGTTGTTCCGTGCAAACAATGCACCCCGGCAAGTCAACAGCACACACCGGTGGCATTGGAACGGGTCAAGTATGTTGTGTTCCACCTGCTTGATATGCTAATAACCCGCGGAGAACTCATCGCGGGTGACATGTGCTTTTTGTCTTCTTTTTTTTTTAAAGTATTTTCCCTTTCGACATAATAGTTCGCTGTTTACTAATTGAGCTGTTTAAGAAAGGGTCATCCTAATGATTACTGTCCCAGGAGCACGCCAATCAGGCAAGTCTTCGCGTGGCGTGACATCTAAAGGCGTGATGCGGATATTATCAGTTCCCACTTGTGATTCTTCACGTTCAAGTGCGGCCCTGCGATGGGGCTTGATTGGCTGAATGTCAAGGTCTCTGTACGAGATGGATGGATTGATTCGATGCTCTGTGTGTTTCCCGTGCGTTACTTAAGCCACTGCTAGCTTTGTGCATATAAGCAACGGTGTAAGCCAATTTTGTTTTTTACTCAATTCCCTGAACCATCTCACTGCGCTGGGATCTTTCCACTGTTTGCTAATGGGAATGAGAACAGCTTTCGATTGTTGCCAATAAAGGCGGGTCAACTGATGTGACTTGCGTTTTGCAGCATTCATTCCCGCCCGGATGACCTCAGCAGATCGATTGAATTAAGAAGAAGATGCAGAAAAAGCACGCCTTTCCCGGAACAGTTCGATTGAGTTCAATTCCCGTGAATCAAATGCCCGAAAACCCAAGCCTGCGACGCGTACACTGTCGCGCACGGAAATTAGTACCTAACTCTTTGCCGGGAGGGCCCACACAAATGTCAATCGAATGTTTTTTTTTTTTTTTGTTTCGGTTTTCTTTTCAGGCGCTTCACATCAGAATTTCGCACACAAACAGCCCGCAGATCACGCCACACTTCCACAGAAATTGAACACCTCGACTCATTAGCAGTGACATTTACAGCCGGGCCACAAACGCCACCCGAATATTCCCCATCCGTTATTTTTAGCGCCAGTGCCGGATTGTTTCGATTTTCGGGAGAAACAAACTGCGCTCAAGGGGAGAGCGAAACCTGACTTCCCCGAATACATTACGACTTTTTTTTTTTACTTTAACGAACGTTTGTAAACAAATCTTTACAATGGGCCCGGCACGCACACGCACCGACTGGGCAGCAAAAAAAGAAAAAAAGGAAACATCATCCCCCCCACACACACACCCATACACATAGTACAACAAACTTGCACTTTTTCTTCGCGCATTGCTCACCGTTGTAATAACGCGCTCGTCTTGTGATACATTGCGATTTTCGCTTGACCTTCCGTGGCTCGTTGCCCGTGCCCAATTATGCAATTGTATCGCCGCGGCTTAACGGCTAGCGGGGCAGAGAGGAACCGCAAGAGAGGGTGGGTAGTACGAGCTGTTAGTACAACAGTAACGCTTGCCACGCTGAACGATCGTCGGCGTCGTTGTTGTCGTCGGACGATCGTATGATCTATTTCCACCGAACACCGAACGACCGGCGACGGGGCGTTTAAAAATAGTTCCAAATTCGAGACCAGATTCGCACCCGCCCGATACAGTTTGTGACCCGTTGCGGTGTGTGGTAGTATTTTTGGCAAATCGTACGATTGTGTGCTAGGCAGCCTTAGTACACGCTATCGCACGCACTGCCAACACAGAGGGCGCCACTCAATTGAATTGCAACGGCTGATTGAAGCATCTAATCGATTGAAACTGATTGTGGAGAGAGCTAGTGTGTGAGTGTATGAGAGAGAGATTGAGAGAGAGAGATAGATGATTTCATGATGGCGCTAAATAGTAGATCAAATACAAAGCAACGTATCAGTTGCATTAGGGATCTCTTTGCTGAGGTTTTGTCATACGATCTAACCTAACCTGTCATACATTTTAATCGATGATCGTATGGCTAGTGTAATCGATACAAAAAGCAAACAGCTACAGCTCAATTCTAGCCAATTCTAATACTCGTTCAACTTCTTTCTTCTATTTCAGGTTGCAATTTACAGGGTTTTACAATTGATTGTAGACTTCCTGCATATTTTTTTTAAATTGTCGCTATTGATTTCTTACCAGCAGCATATAAATTGGGTTGAGCGCTATAGATTTTTGAAAAGGTGCAATTGATTTCAGCAGGTCCCTGCTTGACAGCCTAAGAGCGTCGCGTTTATAACATCCGGTGTGACAGATCGACTTGAATAATAATCTGTGGATAATATTTAATTTCATCCGCCCATTTGTTTAAATCACTTGTTTTACTACTATATATCATCCACAAAGTCAGATATATTTTATCTGATAGGTTTTCGGTGCTATTGTTTTGATTATATTAATGCACAATACAACACAAAAGCACTTAACGGTTGAATTGAAATATGCAGTAATGGACCCACAGGCATAACCTAACCAAAAGCTAGATTGGGCAAGTTTTTCAGAGTGACCATATGTAGTTCTATCGATTTTCGATCCAATATCGGTTTACAATTGAGCGCACTATAACTCAATTTTTCTAACCAAAAATCAAATGTTTTTCTAAGTATTCACCGTTCAACGTAAAATTAGAATTTAATAAATTTTGTGAGTAAATAAAAAGTTGTTTTTACCGAAAATTACCGAATTTGCTTTAGATTTCCTACCGATAACCTCTAAAAACAATCTGGTCACTCCACACCAGCAATCGGCCTGCTGAAATCAATTGCTCCTAGTGAATAATCCATTGCTACTATTCAAAAAAAGTATGCTGCTAGTCTAAACTCAATTGGAAAACCCTGTACCACCTCTTCTTCTTCAATCGGTCAAGGTAAACTACATCATCAGGGCAGCATTCTCCTGCGTTTTCATCCATTGATATTAATCGGCTCATCGAAAACTTTGGTCGATAAAGCTTTTTTTTTGCACCCTCCCGCCCCAAGTTCAACATCACGCCACGCCAGTACGAAAAAAGCCCCTTCTTTACGACCTTATTATATAGGCTTATCAGCAGCAAACCAGTTTGTGCGCGCGTGTAGAACGAAGAAGAACAAAAATCACGCTATCGGTTCAAATGTTTGCACCGCATCAGGTTACAAATGTTGGAAAACCACATTCTGTGTGTGTGTGTGTGTGTATGCGTGTGTGTCTCTTTTTTTTCGGGATTTCACGGCTTGGCGATAGCAAGCCAAACACGAAAACCCGTCCAAAAGCGAAATTTCAAATGCGCGTCCAGTGGTGGACCCCGATTGCCATTCAAATGAATGCGCACGTTTGCGCGATGATAGCGCGATCAATTCCGTTCTATTTCCGCCGTGTTAAAACTTAAAACTGGTAGAAAATGAAATTTGGTCACCGGGCTGTAACTTTGAACATGCGTTTTGCAGTTGATATTCCATTATTTCTTTTTTTTTCTTGGGTAAGAGAAAAGATGCATTGCCGAAGTGCTGGAGCATCCATTGGTTGAGACCAATTTGCACCTATTTCAAAGGGGACTGTCCACCATCTCACCACCTCACTACCGGTGGCGTTAGGCGCGTCGGGTCAATTAGACAAGATTTGCTAATTTCACAAAAAATAGCTTCGGGTATGAAATCTCACCGAATAGAGCGCAGGAATCTTGAGGGAGCAACTTGAAGGACATTCCATTTCTCAAGTAGGTGCACCTAACAACCGGAACTGTTTGGTTAACAATTAAACCGCCCCTGCCTCACTGACTGGGGTTTGCCGGACCGAAGTTCCAGCACCGTGGAGTGGTTGGACTATCCACAAACTTTGCTCCAAAATTGCTCCAAAATCCGGTAGGCTTTATCGCACTGACCAGCCACACCGGACCAGGTAACCGGTGATGATGACAGCAATTAAATACTTCACTCCACCCGCGTGGTAAGGCCGGCCAAAAAACGTCACTTCAGAACGCTCATAATAGGTGTGGTACGAAGGGTGTTTTAAGTGCTCTCTCCCTTTGGCTCCGGAAGATCCCCATTTTGCGTAATGCAAAGAGCAGCTCCAGATGCCCAGAGCGTCTGTAAAGTCATTCTTCCAAGCATCAACAACACAACTGTTGGCCTTCGCCGGTGCACAGCGAGTATTTGGCGCAAATAATTCGGGCATCCTCAACACAATCGATATGGTTCGATAACTTACCTACTATCGGCTAGACTCGTCTCCTTGCCGACTACCCCATTCCAATGGAGTCGCCGTTCCCGCTCGCCATCGTTCAGATAGTCGATGAGTAGAAAATTTTCAATAATACCGCCACCACCACCATCGTCGCCATCACCACCTCCATCGTCGCCGATGTCATCGTACTGCTGTTTGGTACCATCCCGATGGAGTTGGTGCCGTTGGTGACGTGTATGATGATGAGGATGATGATGATGATGGGCGATTGGTCCACCGGTGACGACGCTGTTATCTTCCTGCTGCACTGTCATCACTGGAACTGTCAAAAGCAGCAGTGTCAAACCGGTCACGGTGAACTTCAGGACCGATTCTAGCCGTTGCACCTTGCTGCTGTGAACTTTCACTTTAGACATTTTGCTCTGTGTTGTCTTGCACAAGGACACCGGGTAATCTGAAGAAGAAAACACAATACGCAATACTTTAGTAAAATGCATTATCACCAGTTTTGGGAATTTGGAATGGAGTATTATAAAACTGCTCTTTTTGTTCTATTTTAGAGTATCATTATGCACACAATTCAGGGCAGGGCGGTGGTACACTACCCTGCTCAATATGCAGAACTTATTAACAAGACCACTGAAGCACACACTCGCTGAAGGAAGTACATGGGCTCCCCAAACCCTATGCCGATCACTCTCTACTAGACCAGAAACACACAGACGCTAATTGAGCGTAAAATTAGCTTGCTTCGTGCCAACACTAGCCACCCCGGGCAGAACCGACATTCAGTAAGAGATAGAGTGTAGATACTCTCTATCCCGAGCACTGCTAAGTTGGACTTCACTCACTAACGGATTTTGTTTTCACAAACTTCTTTTTTTTTTGCATCGTATTTGCCGCAGCGCGCGCAATCAACTTACAATGAAACTAGCTCAGGAAGACGCAAGTTGTAAACTGCTGAAGCTGAAGTTATCCTTGCACAAAGGCTGCTGTATTTGGTGTTTCTTTCAAGGGCTTAGAGCCGCCACCACACGCCAATCGATCAAGCCACCACCCGTCAGGCCCGAAATCAAATCCGTTCGCCTTTGCCGAATATTGATCAATGTCGGATATCGGATACCGCCGATCAGTGATGTGGAACACGGGCTTCGCAAGCGTCGGACACCAGCCTTGGATCAGAGTTTCGACGACGACGAATTGCGGCTCAACGCAGACAGACGGCAGACACGCGAATAACGCGCCAACGATTCAACGGCAACAGTTTTATACGAACGCGCTTTTTCGCCGGCCCGTCGGTCGTTTCTTGCACCAACACATGGGAGAGAGAAAAAAACCGTTGGCAACCGAAGCTACTGGCTGCGGGGCGCTCGTTACGCCGTCGTGCCTACACCCTTCCTGCGTTCTGCGTCATACTTGTATTTCCTCTTTCGCTTCTTTCAGGTACTTTGCCCCGTAGCCAAGCAAACGATGACGTCGAGCACGGTGTGCGAAAACAGGGTGGCCCCAAACATGGGGGAGATGATCGTAGAATTTTCTAGCGCAGCGCTGAGTCGGGCCCCGTTTGCTTCAGTGGGCACTGGGGGCGTTACTTTAATGTACGTCAAAGAACGTTGTTGTTTTGGTCGTTGAGCGGTAAGTTTAGGTAAAAAATGTTTTAGTTAATTCACAAATTAATTATTTTATTTTAGAGCTCCAGGTAATCAACTTCAATCTTCGACGACTCATTAGCATCGATTAAGGGGTTGACGCGTGTTAAGAACGTCTCAGAAGCAACCTATAAAAAGTATCATCATTAGACTATACGCTTCGGTTTAATGAACCAATGTTCTTAATACTTTTTTATCAGATTCCTGCAGTCCCACCCTGTGAAGTGGCCGCAAAAACACGACCGTATACGAAGAAGTGTAAAGTGATCGTCCGACATTCCTACAGCCTGTGGCTGGCTGTGTGAGTAGCTACTGAGTGGGGGGAAAAAACAACATACGATACGACATGATGCAGGTTTTGGCATCATCATCGCCGAGTGCCGAGATAACTGGGGGGTTGAAGAGTTTGAGGATTTTCGCAACTCTAACACATTGCACCATTGCTACCGATAGAGTGACGACTTACTAGCTCTACTGCGTACTTTCCGGTCATGAGCTGCGCATACGTACTTCAACCTAACCGTATCGATAGGTACGTTGCCGATGAACAGCGATCCGGTTCCGCAGAAGCTTTAAGATACCCAGGCATCTTATCTTATCACTGCTTCTTCGAAACGATACTTTACAAACGACTTGTTGTTGGTGTTATCAGGCGACATCAAAATTACCCCACCCGAAGCATTCGTAAATGGGGGGGGGGGGGAAGCAATTGGCTGATGCAAGCCTCATTGACAAACTCACCCCCTAAGGGAACATCGTGTCTTATGTCAGTTGGTGTGTCCGGTCGACTGTTTATCGTTTTCAGCACTGTAGGGCAATTCTTCGGTACACGTCGTACACTTACAGCAAACTCGTGCCTTGACTAAGCACACCCTTGAGTGTAGCTGTGCTGTGTAGCCTCCAGACCGAGCCTCCACGTCGCTAAAGTGTGTGAGGGGGGGCTCTCACGCCGTAAGTCGGACACGTCGCACCTTTTTCGCTACCGACGATTGCTGCAAAGCTCGGACGATGAAACACGATCGCGTGATGTTGATGATGATTTTACGGTTTACCTGTGCGGGGCCGCATACGGTCGTTAAAATCATACGATGAGTGACGTCACAACGCCATTCACCGTACTTGACCTACCGTGGCGCCAACGTGTGTATAGGTATCGCCAACTCACGCCGACAAACCAGTCGGTGACGTGGAGGTACGCTCGATATCACCAATATAGAGAGCACGTGGCTCCTCTAGCCGGCAAATGCAACGTATCCATGATGCTTTCGATTGCGATAGTGCGTATTGTTTCTACTCGATCGCTGAGTGGAAGCTACCAAAACAAACTTTCTCGTTCGAACGCAGCACCCGGCAGCTCCGTTCCAGTCTAGAAAGACTAGATTTGTTTTATTTTCTCTCCCTCTCCTTTCGCTTTGAAAAGATCGTTAAAAACGATCGTACCGGTCCGATCGGCTGAAGCGCTTCGCCGATACGCACACTAACGTACACCGTTCGGGGGTAGACACCATAACGTCGACCGATTCCGATTCCGAAGACCGAATTTAGACTCATCGATGACCCGACAATGCTACCGAGATGGAATTCGCAGAAAAAATCGATGATCAAACACGGCAACATCCGATGTTTGGGAGAAAATCCTCGCCCGCCAACGTAGCATTTGCATCACCGGTGTGTTTTGTGAGCGTGAATCATGGCAGTAACGTGAGCGTCAACTCTGTTTTTACCCGGAGGAAGTATCGTACGATCAGTGTTTGCTTTAGCGTTGCAATGATTCGTCACACATTGCGCTGAGTCAATAGTCACCATGTACAGAAGGCTTTTGTTTTTACCTATACACCTGTGGTACCACCCACACGTACCGCTTACTCTTCACTGTGTTGTGGTCTGATAATGCCTTGTGCCGAGTGAGTTGTTGTTTATAACTGACGCGATCAATCATGTAAGGTCGCGTGTGACCTTGCCGCTGCACCTCGTGCTACGAAACGACACTTCCCCGCCGCACTTACGTGCGTTATCCACGGGAGTAGTTGTTTACAATTACACGCCATTCGCTACATCTTGCCGGCGTAGCTGTTTATCTCGTAAAGCAGTGATGCGAACGTCTGTAAATCGGAAGGTAATGATACCGGTGCGTCGGTTGATTACGTGTCGGTCAATTACATTGCGCATTGGGAATGGCAATATTGAGTGAAATGATAATAGTAAACAAATTATTTTATGTTTTGGCTGTGGTTTAGAAAGCAAACTGAGAATTGCCTCTTTTATAAAAATAATGATTACTCATTCGAGTGGTTCAAATGAAACTTGTTAATGAATTCCAATAGCTTTTCCTTTTTCGTTTCAGGTGACTAACTATCAACAACACTGTATATGGGTTTCTGTAATATGATTCAGAGACCTTTAACACATCTATTAAGACAAATAATGTAAATAAGAATATTCTCCGTTGAATTTAGGGTATAGAAAATATTGAGAAATTTCTATATAGTTAAAATCTGTTATTTTAATAGAAAAGAAGTTAACACTTGCTACACGTATTTTTTTTGCCTAGAAATGAAAAGTATATCGCTTTTGAGCTTGTGCCTTTTTTAATCCTTGGTACTCCTGGTAGGTTTCTTAAAGTAATTCAGAATCATATGAAACATGTATATAATTTTGTTTAATTTCAATTTTTGATTGATGGGGTTTGTTTTGTATAGGAAACGAGCATATCGGACGATATTATGCTGAAGTCTTTTATTTTAATAAAAACTATATAGAAAATATACTCTATAAAATCCTTACTCTATGAAAGTTACTGTTATCATGGAGGAGTTAACGCTCTATTGATAGTATCAATGCTTGATGGGCATTCATGACTGATCATTACTACTTTAACTTCTATCGAAACTTTAACTTATGAATCAGCTAAACGCAAAACCTGCACTGTACAATTTTTGTGCATTACTAATTGCATATTGTACCATTATTAAGGAATGAGAATCTTGTCCTTTCTTTAATAAAATTATATTTGTATAATTAATGAATTTGATCAATCAAAACCACCCAAATTTTATAGGTGACTATAAAACGTGATATTCATAAAACGCGAATATTCCAGTATTGGTGATGTTTTTTTTCGGAACGCATTGGATTGATTGGTGTCTCCATCGAATGTGATTTTATCTGTCAATCGGATCGTGTAGGTTTTGTAGGAACGACCTCTTATTTATTGTTTATTATTGTAACAACAAAACTCATGTAAATGATCACTATATTAATCACCATTTGGCAGCACATCCGATAAAATCACATCCAATCGAGCACTGACACCAAACTTAACCGCATAACTCGAAGCTTTCTCCAAAGGTAATATGTAGTATGTTCCACTCAAATATGTTCACGCAAATAAAACTACAAGAAATAGAAAACTTAGTTGCGAAAGTACAAATGTAGCGCAATTAGCGAAACCAATTTGTTGAACATTCAATTGATTGCAATGTCACGTTTTTATCCACTAACTGCGTACGCCAATGATGAAAACAACAGATAAATTCCGACTACCAGCCCGACCAATCCGGCGCCATTTGCATGTCCCTAGAAGGGCTTGCATTTGATTGAGTGATTGGCATAATCATAGCGCATGCAATAAGCGATCAACATCCCGGGGGGTGTGTCTACGCGATCAAACCGTGCTGATCGTAGGTCATGCACGCTGCGTAAATGCTTGAAGCAAACAACATCATGCAATAGCGCATACGTACGCAGTAACTCCCATCCGTCACACTTTGACCCACAGCCGCGGTGGACAGCTTCTCGAATTACCCGACGGTGTCTACATCTCCGCCAACCAAGAGCGGGCGCCATTAATCGTGCGCGCGCGCGTGTGTGTGCTTGTGTGTATTTCTGTACCAATTATGACTCTATTAATTTAGCGCATTGAGCAAACGATACATTGCTTGTAGGGGGGATGAATGCATCGCTCACTGGACACGCGTAGGTGTTATGCATTTAATTGCCCTCGCCATCTTGTGGTGATGTGTGTCTTCGGTGCTCGGAAGAAACAAGCGCACCGCGAAGAAGCAGGAACACATTAGAGCTTTCTCGCGATCGCGATCCCTGGGATGCCGATTGATGGACGCAATTAATGCAAATCGCTTTCCATGCCCCGCCGCACGGTTTGTCCCCCGGTCGTACTGCATCGGGTCGATTATTTCAAGCAGCTCTTTTAAACACATTTTGACGGCAATTCTTTTTGCTGCTGCTGCCGCCGCTAAGCTTGGTCAGCTCAGCTTCATCCGCCTTCGGATTTGTTTTCTTTTACTTTTTTTGCGTAGGTATAAATGAATTGAAAATCTATCGATGTAAATCCATCCCTGTGTTGGCTTCGCTAATATCGCCAGGAAATATTATTTTTCATTTGTGTCGCTAGCACCACAGGACATCGCTCATAGATTATGAATGCCATACGTGAACGAGCGTTAATGATGAAAATATTATTCCTATGAAGTCGGCAAACAAAATGAATGAATGGAACCCACTAGGTGGTTGATACTAATTGAATGTTCCCCTCAGTGCCGACAGCGACGTTCAGGGATTGGTGCGTGGTGACAAATTAACGTAATTATATAATAATATGCGAAAGACGTTAAATGTTTATGTTTTTAACTTCGACTTTATCATTGGAATGGGGTGTATGATGAGATGATGTACCATTTCTATGCAATGCTATGCCGATCGTAATGAATAGAGCAATTAAACTAATGTACAGTCTTATTTGCCATGAGTTAATATTGCTTCAAACGTGCCTGATCGATGTTTCCATCCAGTGATTTGCTAATCGCTGTTCGCTGTTTATATTTTGTCGCACAAGGACACCATTCCCGCATTCTTGGCATACTTTCGCAAAAGCTCGCACGTGATCATGTTCTCTATCTTTCTAGCAAAATATACAACACCTTCGCATGTAACTTAACTCACCTCGCAATTCGCTTGATGATCAATTTGGAAAGACACGATCACTTGCACGCTTAACCTAACACCAGCACCTAACTTCACTTGTCACGCAAAACGGCACTATCGCAAAGTATAACTCGATATCAAAAGTGACGCTCGAACACGCACGGCCCCACGGCAAAACGGCACGGAATTCTACTGGTTGGAATTTTATCGATTTCGATCGAGTTAAGCAGAATGAACAAAAAAACAACACAATCTGCATTTAAAGTATGCAGTAAAGCAATTCAACCAGTAGACGGGGAGGTTTTAAATTATCTTTTACCACTGGGTTACTTGACACACTTCCAGCTTAGCTTATCGCACGATGAGGTGGTACTTTTCTGTGCAGGATGTTGCCATTAGCTTCTAACGAATTGCTTGCACTTCTAATTTAGTTCCCGGAATGAGGGTCGTTTTCTGTCGGTAGTACACTTTATTTATCCTTTGGTTATCGGTTAATTGGATGCACTTTCTTTTCTTCACAATAATTTTTATCCCCCGCCACTGCCCGCCAGTATAACGTTAGTCAATATTTATTCTGCTGATTTCTGGTGCCCCCGGGAGCACCACGATCAATGTTCGGACCGCAGCTCGATCAAACTGCACAGGTTGATTTTATGGTTGCGTTTGACCAGTTTCGTTTCGTTTTTTCTTCCTTCAATCCAATAAAATTAAACTTCCACGGATGCTTACTTCACACCTCGTTAAGCGTGTTTTTTTTCTTATCTCACACTGCACGGAAGGAAGGTCGTTTGCTGGGCGCTTCCCAGGAAAATCACACTCGGATCGGAAATTTGATTGCGCCACCGATAAAACCCCCCGAGATCACACCGTGTGAAGGGCTGGTGGGGAGAAAGCTCTGCACCAACCTGGGCAAACCTCAAACGAATCAACCACTTTACCGGGAGCGCACCGCACCAAAGGTAGAATTTATTATCTTTTCAATTAAATCAATCGCTTGATTGCATTATTATTGGCGCTGCCCCTTAACGTGGCACCCCGGCGGGAAGCACTGCTGCACAAGATTGCGGACACGGCCGGCATTAACTTTAACGTTCACTGACACTTGCACATCGAATTCTCACGAAAAATCCTCGTTTTTATAATCACGTTGTCCTTTAGCAAGTGTGGGCTTGCGATTAATTTCGTTTCGGTTGCTTCTGCAAAAAAAAGTCCGTAATTTTACGTCGTGATCTTGCGAGCCGCGAATGCTGCGTTTTTTTTATAGTTAGACGAACACCGGAATCGATCCGCACAGGAGGACAGCCGTTAGCGGTTTGAACCGGGCGATGAAATCTTTCAACCGGTCGACCCCGCGTACCACCGAGTACGGTATCTGGGTGTATACGACACACGCGCATGTCCAGGCTGCGGATGCAGAATAGGTGCGATGCGACCGTGTGACGTCGCGTGAAGGGAGTCTGTTGCATACGGTTTCTGTACGCGAAAGGGAATGGGGCGAACTGAATTAATTTTTAACCAGCTACTCGAGGGAAATTTATGGTTTTTAAGCGGCATTTTTTATGCTTTTTTATCGAAAAATGGCAGAAGTGTTTAAGTTCAGCAAGAAATAATATGTTAAGTGAATAGTTATTGAAGTAGCTGATGGTAATTAGGAGAAAGTTCTGACAAGACTTTTGGCTGGAAGCCGTTTTTCTTTCCTTCCTTCTTTGATGAAGCTGGTCTAAAAAGACTTGGTTATTTCACATTTTACAAAAGTTTTGTACTCAACTTTAATATAGTTATAGCCTTAACCACAGATACGAGGACGGTCTGGATGGGAATCGGGTCACATCCTGTCTTGTGGGGGCGGTGTGTATAACAATTACAGCAGTGAGCTACTCTTAAACGGGCTCGTTGAATATGAATAAATGTTCAAGCAAACAGAATGCGACTGAAGATATCATCCCTGTGGATTTTATTGAAAACTTTGATATTTTAATATTTAAAGCTTTTTCAAACTGGAATCAGATAATATCATTCCAATTATTTTACATTAAATAAAAATTCATCAAATAGCACAGATAATAAAGATCCATTTTAACTCGAAACTCTTAAAAAGCGCAACAATCGATCCTGTTTGCATGCCCACGATTGCTCGATCAGCTCGTGGTAATCGTGGTGATGCTGCTGATGTAGTTGTGGCGCGCCCCATTCAAGATTGACGATCGTTCGTTCGATGCACTTCTTGGCGATGTGGAGCGTAAAGCGCCTTTCGATTATGATTTGATGGCTGCATAAAAGACCCTTCTTCGGAGGCCGCGGTCCCATCGTCCAGGAAGTTATCAGCGGGCCTTATGCACAAGAGCTCGTAAAACAGCTTAATTGGTTGTTAAAACACAGTGTTGTACGTTCGCTTTTTCGCCCCACCTCCCTTTTCGAAAGACACTTGTAGAACGAGCTTGTACATGGGACGGGGGAAGTATGGTGACGATCTTCTAAGGTGATTTCTTCGCGAGGGATTAGCTTCAGCGCTTCGGCGATGTGTTCGATGTGCAAGATATGTTGAACATCTTTATGGGGTAGACCAGGACTGGGAGACGCGGTCTGGTACGATTGAGTGATAAAACCTACTACCCTTCCCCCTTTCTGGTCTGGTGCTAACCTTTAAGATCCAATTTTCTAGTCAACCGGGCAACGTTGGAGTGTGGTGATTTGAGCGAAACAAAAACACAGGAAAAAGGTGGGAAGAAATTAAATTATTGACCCAACGATGGGGCCCGCTTGACGGCGAGCAGTTTAGCATGTGGATGATTTTACAAGTTTACGGCTGTTTTGGAAAACTGGAACATGGATTATAAGACGAACAAGAGAGCGAAAGGAGGATCGCTTGAGGCCAGTGACTACAAGCGTGATTTGGAGTGGATCGACATATACCCAATGCTAGTCGCTTGTTGCACTTTTACTGAGCTAAAGATGAGAAGTACAATAAAGATGTCTAGGAGAATCGTGGCATCGTTTGAGATGTAACATTGTGGCTCATAATTCCCACACTGTTGGATTGCAAACTTTACTGCAGTTTTATGTCCTATCGCGACGTTATGCAAGCGTGCCAGATGTACTTCTGTTTCCATCGAGAGCCATGATTTACCCTCAAGCATTAAGTAAATATGTATCTAGCTAGTAAGCATTAAACATTTGAACTTAGCTAAACTAGATCGGAAGGATGATCAAGATCTGCATGGTGTGACTGTCAATATTGTTTCTTTGAAGGCATATTCCTTTCAAATAAACAACAACCACCATTCTAGACGCTACACAAACCCCAACACCACCCCCAGTCAGCTAGTCAATAAAGTAATCAACTTATAACTCTTCCCGCCACGCGTTGGAAGTACTTTGCCGTTGGCCCTTCGTTTCGATCCATCCAATTGATTCCAGCCATGTTTTTGCTGACACAGGTCTTCCAAACTAACCGCCCGGCATGTGCAAACAAGAAGATGCACAAGAAAGTGTGGAGGAAAAGTGTTTTGTAAAAAAAACATGACCCTCGTGTTGCTACACGCCGCCCACCATGTCTGGCCACACAATGTCTGACACCAACGGAAGCTGTGTATAAAACAAAAAACAATCTCAGTGTGTACAAACAAAAAGAAAACATTCCTACAGTCCCAGGCCGTACGGGACAGTGCATGCAGGAGGACAGTCTGTTGAAATCTCAATTAACCATGGCAAAAGGAAAGTGAAGTGGTTAGCACACAGCTTCCACGCACCGGACGCCACCAGGTTCACGCGGGCCGATTTGCGCTGCCCTTTTTGTGGAGTCAGTCAGGTGACAAGTTGGACAGATTTCGTCTTCACACGAGGCGGCTAATTGATATGCAAGGTGTCTTCGTTCGTTCGTTCGTTCGTTTTTTTACTGCGGCTAGAGTTCACAGTTATCACACTGTCCCTTCGTTCGCCTGCAGCACGTGGTAGGACAGGGCCCATCAGACTGTCAATCGGGTTGCGCTCATTTGCGCGAAGCAATTGCGCAAAGCAGCCATTTAAATTTGACAAGCACTTTTCTCAGGGATTTTAATTGACACGCAGCGTAATATGGGCACGGAAGGGCATGACGTGCGCTGCTTAATTAATGCGCCTGTGAGTAATAGTAGTAAGAGTTTGATAAGAGTAAATTCAGAATGATCGTAAAGCTGCCTCAAAACAACCTGAACGTTGTGCTAGAAGCCGTTGCTAAGCAACAGTCACGCTTCCAACGGATCCTCTGTCACTTTGCTATAACTCTATTGGGTTGAACCAAGAGTAACATGCAATTGTTGCAATTTGTTAGTTTACATAAGCATCTCAGACATTTTTTATGAGCCGAATCGAGGCATTTTTTTATGGGCATTGCCAAAGTGTTAACATCATAGTCTCGCCATAATACTTGAAGCGCGACCAGTTCACTTTTTGTCCAAGTATCAGTTAACAAGCGCCTCCAAAATAACCTTTAAATTCGTTTTGTTTTTTGCTCCAACTCGCCAATATTCGATTATCGTTGCCGGTTTGATGTTTTTTGCTCTCGGCAGTTTACTCACGAGCAGAGCGCCCAGGCTATAAACACGAAATCGATAACGACGCCCTTGTCTACCCGTTCCTTCTTTGCAGTTTCGGTAAGTTTTAATTGGATTTCTTTCCCTAAAACGCACGCGAAAAAACTCATTCCATCCAGTTTTCCTTTAACTGACTTCAATATAGATATACTTTTCTTTTATTAATGCTTATTATGTCCGCCTATTATTGACTTCGTCCGTGTCTTGCGCCTTGATGCCGCGCGCGAGATTTAAACTAAGCTGCCCAGCTTTCAAGCAAACTTTTCAACTGTTTCTGCTTAGGTAGGGAGTCCCGACCGTCCTAGCGTATGTGGCGTAATCTCGTAATCACAGGAGGTTGCCTTATCAGCTGGCACGCTTCAATCCCGCACCGACGGTACCGCCTGCATGACGATCGACTCCTTGATCGGGTCCGGGTCGTCGCCCACCAGGTACGTTAGGATGCAGGTCAGATCGACGGGCTCGCCGGTCGGATTCGCTAGCAGCAGCACCTGCGTAATGCCGTCGGCCGGTGGCCGGAACGGTTTCGTACCCGGCAGGCTGCTGGCGGACGGTGGCAGCAGCCGCAGCTTGCACGGTTTCCGCACGCTCGCGTCAAACTGAAAGCTGGGAATGCTGGTGCGGCCCTGATTGATCGTCGAGATGACGATCACCGTCACGTCCGGTCGCGGGTGGTCCGCCGCAAAGTTAAGCGTAATCTGCAGGCCCTCCTTATCGTCCAGCACGGTGCGGGACGGTTCCCGGCTCGGCTGAATGCAGTCCAGATCGATCACAATGTCTGCCAGCGCTTTCAGTTCTGGTTTGTGCACCGTTTCCGTTGGTGTTGGTGCCGGTTGCTCTACTTTGGTAGGAAGGGCAGAGGCAGTTGTCGCCGGTGCGGCCAGGATTGGATCGTCCTCTTCCGATCCAGCCGACCCGGTCGGTTCGGGGTCTGTGGCGGCAACAGCAGTAGTAGTAGTTGGTGGCTCTTCGGGCGGTACCGCTCCGGAGAGAAGCGTCGCCTTCATACCGCTAATGATGGAATCGAGCTCGGGAATGGATTTGCTAGACGCACCGGCTACCGAACCGTTCTGTGCCGGTGCTTTCGACGGTGCCGGCCTGCCTGCCGCCGCTCCCAGCACTGGTGAGGGGGAAGCATTGGTCCTGTTTTTAATGCTACTGAGAATGGAATTCAATTCCAGCAGATTATCTTTGGGTTTGGTTTCGTTCGGCTTCATCCCATTCAGCCCGGTGTACGTGGTTGCAGCGCTTTGGTTGGCCGCAGCTTCCGGCAGCAGTATATCGTTCCCGACCGTTCCTCCATTGCCATGTCCGGTCGACGAAAATATGTCACTCAGATCGTCATAGTTGGAGCGGTTGGTGGTAGCTGTCTCTTTGCCGCCACTGCCCGGCACCTCGCCGGCCACATCGAACAGCGTGTCCAGTGGATCCGAACCGGTTATGTTGGGAGTGTAGCCCATGGTGGGGAGTAGTGGTGCGGTCGTTTCCACGGGATGGGACAGAGCAGCCCGTTCTGCCGGCTGCTGGTTCAGTACCTTCACACGATACTTGTCTAGCGCTTGCGTCAGTGCATCGTTCACTTCAAATATTTTCTCTACAAAAAAATGGAATAAAAAAGGCGAAAGTGAGTGAACGGTGAATGTGTAAGTGAAGTTTCAAAGGTCCAACAGTGAAGTAACTAATTAGAAAGTAAGTAGAAAACAACAAAATAACAAATAAAAACAGTTTAAAATGAAAACAAACACATTCCGTAACTTGCACCCAAAAGGAAAGTGACTGGAAAAATGCATCCAAAACAAAGGAAGAGAGAGAGAGAAAGAGTCAAATACATAAGAAGCAAGAAAGGGAAAGCCATTGTACAAGTGTCATTACTAACCAAATTCGCTAGCTAAACTCCAGAATTTGCCTACATTCTTGCATCCGCTCTCAAGAGACTGAACTGTGTGAGGAGTGATTCATTACGGTTAAAGGTGAATAATGTGGCCAGGGCGATGTTGATGGTGTTCAGGACGACGATTGGATTGTGGAATGAAATGGGAAAAATGGAAAGCGCAAGGCAGAGCGCAATGAGAGGTGTGTAAAGGTAGAGAAAGACAGAGAAGATGGAGTTAGCAAAACGGTTCCGTACGAAAGTAATTCAACGAAAAATGGTTTACTTTGCTTTCTTTTTTTTAAATAACGAATGTTAGCAACAGTGCACACGGGAATAATGGAACACAGACAGAGAGAGAGAGGATGATAAAGAGAAAAAGAGAGAGAGAGAAATCTTACCGAGCATTTCCTCGCTGTGCTGCGTTTCCTCCGCCAGCCGCACGATCGTGGGATGGGCACTTTCGCACGATTCGTAAATTTCGCTCAGCACCGCCAGCCCGTCGTCGGACGTTTCGCCTGCCCGGTACTGGTCGAGCATTTCGGCGAGCAGCTTCGTATTTTCCGCCACCTTCTGCAGCTCCGCCAGCCGGCGGCTCTTCATCTGCGTGCGGCGCTCCTCGTCCCGGTACAGGTTCTGTATCAGCAGGTTCGCCTTTTCGAAGTTTTCCGGCTTGCCGCTCGCGATCAGCTGCTTCAGCTTCTGCTGCTCCTTGTCCAGCATCTGGCCGCCGCGCTCGTCCAGGTGGCGGGCCGGCGGCCCACGGATGATCACGTTCTGCTGCGACCGGTGCTGGATCCCTTGCGTGGCGAGCAGATTGTACGCTTCCTGTATTTTATCGCAATCGCACGGATCGTACTTGTTCGTCCAGGTAAGCAGAATGTTTAGGATCTACGAAGGGGGGGTGGGGAGGATAGTATTAATCACACATTCGGGGGTGGGGGGCATTATTTGAGCGGCACTTACACGCTCGGACACTTCGCGCGGTGTCTGGTCGCCGTTGTACTTCTTCGAAACCATCTTGATCAGCTCGTTCAGAAACCGGAACTTGTTGATCTCCGACCGGAACTCGCGCCCCAACGATTCCATACATTCTTCCAGCGCCTTCGGAGGGAGCAGCGGCAGCGTAAGGGTAGAATAAAAGGTAAACATATTGTTGATTACATGGTTCAGCTTATCACAAAAGACACACACACACACACACGCGCACACGCACTCACCTCGAGGGCAAGCAGCGATTCCTTCGTGTTGGTCGACTGTATCCGGCTGACGAGCAGCTCGCGGGCGATGGACATCTTCGACGGGTCCTTCTTCAGCGTCAGACAGAACTGATCGATTGCCGACACGTCCAAATCATGATTGTTCGGGTGGACGGCTTTTCCTGCACGGCCAACAACAACAAAAACAACAGCAACAACAACGGAAAACAAAAAGAAAAGCACAATACACTATTGATCGAAGCAGGATCACACATTTCCTTCAACAATACTCACGTAAATAGCCATCGAGAACCGTCCGCACGTCCATATTCTGGTGGCCCGAACGATAGGGGGGAAAACAACGGAAGCCCAAAAACACACACTCTGCAAACTCCGCGAGCAATTCTGCACTGTGTGTGACTTGTTTTTTTCTTGCGGCCGCTGCAATTTTTTCTTTCTTTTCTCCTTCCTTCGGGCACCCGTCACGTATCGGCGAAATGTATCGGTGCCGTGTGTCTGTTCTTAGTGCGCAGCGTAGCGAACCGGTACGCCTTTGTCTGGCTGCTCTAGGAGCGGTGGGTAGACGTGCCGATTGACCGGAGCGCTACAGAGGGGTATAAACGGAGCGTAATCTAGCCGAAATGTCAATGCAGGTAATTGGTTTGTTTTGTTTTGGTCGGGGTGCGTTTAGTGGGATTTTGGAAAACGGCTCCAAATTACACAAAAAGCGTTTTTATGCTCAATTTACACCAAATTACACAAAAAAAATCAATTTACTCACCAATCAAGGGAAGAACGCCCTCGAGGCGTTGAGCGTTATTTATGGCGTACGAATGGGTAAAGAAAACCCGCGGACTATTATTTATCGAAAGACGCAAGTCCTTCGCGAGCATGGATTGAATATTAACACAAATAATCAATTTATTATTTCTATAATTCTAATATCAACGGCAGATATTACGGCCCGATACGCTCTTCCAGAGGAGTTTTCCTATAATACTGTGCCGTATTATAGCATTTGTGCTTTTGCAGCACGCGTTTCATTACCTCTGCCACGATCGCTCGATCGCACACGATCATCGTATCTGTAAGTCGGCTGGAGCAGAATGAAGAAAACGTCTGCGTAGGGCGAAATCAAAAAGGCACTTAATTTTCGATACCTTCTCCGCGTATCGCTGTTGCCAAATCTCGTATTTTGCTTGTTTCAAGATGTTTTGTATCGTCTTGCTTCCAGCCGTATCCTCCATCCCTTTATGCTGTGGTGAATGGCACCACGTACACCACCAGGGAAACCCGTTCTTGAACCATTTTTTTAAATGTTGCATACCTCAACATGATATGCAAGAACGTCGACACACACACACACACGTATTGTGTGCGGAGGGACATAAATTAGCAACCGATTAGCATGATTATGACAAATTGACATTAAAAACGGCGCATTTCGTTCGAACAACCCCAAAGGGGAAGAATGCATCCGATGCTGTCCTAAAAGGATGCATCAATAATGTTAAGGCGTAAGATAGGCGGGGAGAATGGCACAAGGAAGCATGGGTTCAGGTCGAATCGAAAAATGCCTCTTACGGTGGAAGGGATTTCCTGGAATTCTCGCACGATGAGGCATCTTCCCTTTTTTTTGGAGGGGGAACTGAGTAGATTATTCTTGAGAACTCGTTCGTTTGTCGAATTCAAATAAGTTAAATGCACCACAAAATCAGCTCTTTTTCCACCCCATTCAACAGGTCCCATTGATTGACAATTGAATTAACCTTCGGGTGAGCTGGATGATAACGAAGAATTCGTTACGCGGTACGCGGATATTTTTAAAGATTTTTATTCCTCCCAATAAAATCCAAGCCAATGAACTCTTATTTAGAATCTCATAAATTTAATCTTGCGAAGAAAACAAAAACTTCACCAAGAAATAATTTGGCATGCGAATGTGGCCCTTTTTCACTTCGCTTCGTCCCACAATGATCGTTTCGTTAGGTACAAGTGTTCCTCCCCGCATGATGTCTGCGATGCAACGTGGCTGCAAACGCCACGGGAGGTCTCGAGTGAACGGAAACAAACGTACCTTCCAGTAAGAAAACAAATAGTGAGCGAACGATTTGTCAATTGTCCCGGCAAACATTGCAATTATGATCCTGGTTTCTCCTGGTGCCGATGGTCACCGACTCGTCTCGACTCGTTTTGTAGGTAATTGACTCTAATGAAATGGCTCAACAGCTCAGCTACCGGGGTTGTACGGTTTGTCCAGCTGTGTGCGACATTCCTTGTAACGATCTCGGGAAGAATCATTTGTCCTTTTTGTAATGCATTTTTGCCCCCCAACTCCAAAAACATCACAAAACAGATAAACATCTTACATACACGCATGTCATACGAAGCAGAACCAAAGCACCAAAGGGATAAACGGTTCGCGAGAACGATCCATTGCTAGAGACGAAAAAAAGAAGAAGAAGGATCGCAGTAAATAAAATTAAGACAGGTTTCCCTTCTATGGGTTTGCCGCCGTTGCCCACGACTTTGCAAACGTTTTGCTTTTGGCCGGCTTTTTGATGGTTTATTGCGGCCAAGGTGGTGTGGCAGATTTTAAATTATCTCCACCCAGGCGCAAAGCGATGGGATTGCGTTCCTTTCCCTGTCACGCCAGTCACTCTTGTCTCTTGTGCTACAAAAGCACGAAGCGAAACAGTGTAGCAGAGACAAACAGTGGGTGAGAAGAGAAAAAGATTCCCAAACTTTTTTGGGTCCTTTTCACCCAAACATCCCGGGCAGTGCTTTTGCACAAAAACGGGAATACGATCGCTTCGGACAACTGCAAGCCCACGGTCTCCTGGAGTGCGCCGCATAACCTGAAGGGACTCCAATGCAAATGCACTGCCACGAGCGGTCAAACATCCCACAAACCCCCCGCATACTCCTTGAAACGACCCATCCAAGTCGCTTGATTAAAAATGCATGATTTAGTGCGCGCGCGCAGTGGGCCCAAAAGAGTTTGGGGAGAGAAGAAAAAAGCTCCCAAAGGCGCTTTAATTAATATGTAACGATCGCAAAAATCACTTTACCCACTGAGGAAGTGTTTGTGGCCGCGAAGAAGGGTGGCCCGAAAGCAACACCAAAGTGAGAAACAGTAGGATGATGATGATGATGATGATGATGCGCCTTTCGGAATGGTTTGAACGAGCCCCGCGCAGGGAGAGTTTTGCACGAGTTGATTGCTGTCGCTGAGCCTTTTGGGGAGGTTCGATGGCTTTATCACGATGAAATGTCGAGGTGGAAATTAATGTGGACGATGTGGGTCGATTGTGACAACGGCGAAACGGGACACGTTTTCAGTAGGTTCGAGTGATTTGTTAGTTTGCAATGTGTGACAAAATGTACCCGTGATTCAGATTAGCTGAAAAAAACATGGAACTCCAATTAGGGTGATTATTGTTTTTTTTTTGCCTGGCAAGAAGGTGTGAAAATCATTGTTTTGCATCAAAAGACTTTTCTTGTTTATTATTTCCTCCAATGAGGAACTTTTGCAGGATTTTTTTTGTAAATTTTGTATTATTTCAATTCACGAACATAATTATTACATAAATAATACATTTCATTTCAATTCAATATAGTTAATAAAAAGCTGCTTCAAAGAATTTGCTTTGAGTTCAGTTGCCAATCAGTTGTCCAATCTCGGCGATTTCTGTTTGTTCAATGTTCAGATACACCTTAAATTAATATAATCAAAACCGTACAGATTTTCGTTAGTCGATGATTTAAGTTTCAGTATCAAATCGGGAGCCATGCTAAAACTATTTCTTTATGCTTCATATTTAACGGTCTTTTCAAACAACTTTTTCGATTTTCCGATAGAGGGCGCTAGCGTTGTTAGGGAGATGCGCAAACTAGCCGCAAGCAATGCTCTCACCGCTCGGCTACATGAGGTGAAATATACAGCGAAATGAACTACAGTGGAGCGCCGTTTATCCGGGTACCTTTTATCCGTGCTGTTGAGAAATGACATTTTTATACAAAGGTGACATTGCGTTATGAGGAGGATATTTAAAAAAGCAGTTATAAGAGCACATTATCACAACAAAAAACACTATAATTCATGGCAAATTACAAATATTATCATGGAAAAACATGAAGTTAATAAAAACTGGGTTATTTTTATCAAAAAATAGGAATTTTTTAAAGAACTTATCAGAAATTGGTGATTAAAAATATCATTCGACTCATTATCCGTGTTATTCGCTTATCCGGTCGAGGTCAAGTCCCGAGAAGCCCGGATATATTTCACCTCATGTAGCCGCGCGGTCAGAGTTTTGTCTGGAAAATTGTCACAACATTGTCTGGAATGATGCCACAATGCCTGCAATAATGTTGGGACAGTTAACTCGCACGACTTAGCAACTATTTCGAATGATATTGCGATTATTTGGATGACTCGATGGTATTTTTAAGAAGGAGCACCGAAATTGGTAGCACTTCATAGCTCTTTAAAGCATGACATCGGTATTATATGGATATTGTAGGAAAATTTATGTTTTATTCTCGTTAAACATTTGTAGTTTTTATCCCAAATAGCAAAGTTTGCTTAAGCAGCTAATTTTGGCACGCTAAAGATCGTTGCCAGAATTCGCCTTTTGCGATAATTAATCAGCATCAAAGCTCCGGGTGGGCCTTTTAAATAGCGCTTAAGCAGCTTCCTTATGCCACGGTGCCGGGGATTGTTTTACTTTGCGTTTGAGCGTCTTCGATTATATAAACAATTATGTTTTAAATCTCTAATTTAGATATTTTTTTTAAACTCCAAATTCTTTTGAATTTCTCATAATTTTACAAAGTTTACAAAAAAAAATCAACTAACTAACTAACTACGAGATGATTGATGCCGTCAGTCTTTGACACTTTGACAAGAGCTACCTGTTACCAATGTCATGCATTAAAAAGCTTTAAAATTGCACCATCTTCGGTACACCTTCTTAACAAACCTTCAAGTTTCATCGTGAACCAATCACATCAGGCTAACCAGCCGCAACCCAAGTGCCACAAATCCACTAAACGACCACTAAACGGCTTCTAAACGACTCAAGTTCTCTACCTAAACGGAATATAGAAAGACTTCGTTTAGCAGACGGCAAACGACTCATGCATTCTAAAAATAGCGAAAATGCTGGTGGCGCTCTCTGTTGGTGGGGATACCCCAACCAGTTGAGCTTCATCCGCTTGGAGGAGAGATTTCTCATTTCCTCTGAACTGTTGTATGGTTTCGCATTGAAGTTATGCATCGCTAGAACTAGAACGGCGATACGATTGTTTAAATACTAAACTCCAACGGAAACCACCAGCACTGAAGCAAGTGAGATTTGAGTAATGGTCGTTGGTGTTGATACCCACGTATCTTGACCACACGACCATTCATTTAGACTTTTGCTCAGAAAGTTAGAAGGCTATATAGGTCATGATAAGATGAAACTTGTCGAAACACATTGCAAGAAAAGGATAGCAATATAATGATGAGTTGAAATACGCCATCTATTGATCAAACCAATGAAGCTGTGGAGCTTTCATTTTTTTTCTATGGATATTCAATTTTCCAGTCGTTTAAGCTTAATCTGTGGCGCTTGGGAAGGTTCCAGAGAGTATCAAGTGTTTGTTAAAAAGCGTCATAGTTCTGCAAAGTACCCGGGTATTTTTTTCAACTTCGAAACGCTATAACTTTTGATTCATTGCTTTTATTGACCTGAAATTTTCCGTAGCCTCCCAACTTTTAATTTATGATTTTTTGGTGCATAAGTTGTAATTTTAAACAGCCTGTAAGTATTTTATTTTGAATTTTTTTTCAACTTTACCACGTAAGTTGGCAACCAGCATATCCGGGTATTCCATACATTTTGTATGGAGAATGACGTTTCTCTTCTTCCTCTTTTCGTATTGTGCTTATTTTCGAGTCAAATTCAAGCGATTCCAAATTTCAATTCGACCGTTATTTTTATAATAAAATGAAAAAACTTAGTGAATAAATGAAACAGAAGAGAATATATGGTCGGCATTACTTGCTTACAGCATTAAAATATAGAAAGCATTGTTTACCTATGAAAATCGTAAATTTTTTGCATCAAAACGTTTGGAATACCCGGGTATGCCAGTTGCCAACTTACGTGTGTAAATCTGGTTGCCAACTCTACGGTTAATCAGCCACAAAGTACAACATCGGAACGATTTTTCGTTAAACAGCCTCAAATCAGCTGTAGAGTTCGAGCTGGCTATTTGGGGTATAAGATGTACCGCTTGTCTCGGGAACTACCTGTATAGGCCTGTTATGGTTTCTTGGCCTAGGCTGTTATGCCAAGAAGAAGAATTGTATTTGAGAACAAGCTTCATGTATACATTTTAAAAATTGATACATTTTGGGAAGTTTTACAGTTTCTCATTTGCTCATTTGTGTCTCACACTGGAAAACGACCGGTCTAACTGTCAGGTTTGATAAATAATAAAAATTGTTTAATTAATTTTTAATTAATTATTTATTAAACATTTCGCATTCACAATCAGTTATATTATTTATTTTAATTCAGATTATAAATTTCATACATTTTTATTCACAAAAGTTCAATACAACCAAATTGAAGAACCACCCTGTAACGAATCACTCACACCAGCATCGCACACTTTTGCTCTTTGGGATTTGGTTGCTTGGAAGGGGGCAGGGCCTGTACATAACGACAGAGTCAATTCGCTCACTCACACTACCAACCGCACACACACACTCGACGCTCGCCCATATACCTCTGTGCTTCGGCGCATGGGTGTGTGTGTGTGTGCGCACCCTTCTTAATTTAGAAAGCAAGGCCTCCGACACATAGGAAAGCCAGGGCGCTTCCTAGTATTCGTAGTGCTTCTGTCTGATCAGGTTGTGTGTTGTGTGTGGTGTACGCTGTGTTGTGTCTCTCCTCTACATTGCCTTCCTTTCCGTTTCTTTTTCTTTTTTCCTCTTCTACCTCTCCACACTGTCCCATTGCTCCCTCTTCTCCCGCCGCTGCTTACAGCTTGCCCTGGTATTGTGGCGCTGTGTATGACGCGGCGGCTGTAGCGATGTGTGTGCGCGCGCGCGCTCGCTCGCTCGCCTTCTCCCTTTGTAATTTTACGGGGCCCGTGTAGTGTGTTTGCATTTCTCAACTTATCTTTTTTCGTGTTGTGTTGTTGCCCTCATCCACACACCCGCCCAGCACCAATTACTTGCGTGCGTGTGTTGGGTTTGTGGCTTTTTCCAAAGAAGGTGTGCGTGTTGTGTGCCTATGTGTGTACTTTAATTATGGAAAATTGAAGAAAAAGCCGCACTCAGTAGAGCCTCCCATTTATCATCGAAGCTTCTGGATCCGAGCAGCTTTTTTTTCCCCCCAAGCCAGCTTCAGCACAGCCAGAAGGGACAAAAAAAACATGGCGGCTTCGCTGGGCAGACAATACTGCTGCGTCACGCGAGTACAAACGCGCGCGTCACACACCGAAAAGTGCTCATTATTTTCGAGTTTGTTGTAAGGTTTTTTGGTCGAAAACGGGCCCGTGTTCCGGTTTTCTGGCGGGAATCGAACAACACCACCACCACCACTACCATCGCCATTTCGTTCGTGCGTGTGCGAGAGATGTCAGATGATTTTTTTTGTTCATGCTGCTGCTGCTGCTGCTACTCTTCACATTGGTAAAGTGCGTGTGATATGGGTGAAAATAATACACCACCACACCGCTAAGCGCGTACAAACCACCGCCGAACGAACACACACGCGAAAGGCCACGTAACGAAGGGTGTGGTGGTGGTTCGATTTCTCTTCTCCCCGGCCATCCCTTTCCTACGCTCTTCGCAGCAGCGCCGTGTGCTGCTGGCGTGGTGTGAAGTGGGTATCCTTGTGTAGTGCTGCATACCTTGTGTGTGTGTATGTGTGTGTGTGCGTGCATGCGTGCGCGTGTGTGTTTAATGAGAAGTGGCTGCTTTTACCTGTCTCCTTCTCCCTCTCTCTTTCTCGCTCTATTCTCAACACCCGTTTTCTGTCTCGCTCTTCTGGCTGACATTTCGAGTTGAGTTTTGACAGCAGCATCCCAAGCGAGCGACGAACGAGTGTGGTGTGTTGTGGAGCATTTTCTCCATTTTTGTGTTGGTGGGGTTCCACCTCCCCCCCCCCCTCCTCTTCACTTGTTTGTGCTTTGACGCACACGCACGTTAGTGTGGTTTGTTTTATGCTCGTTGCGTGCGTCGTGTGTCTGTGTTGCGTAGTGAAATGGAGTAAAGATTTGTAGATTAGCAGCAGTACGCTCTGCTGTGTAAATCGCGTGCACGCAACACACAAACGCACGCAAGCAAAGCCTCTTTTCGGCCGGTTTTTTTTTCTAGGGGCGTCGCGGCGTTTGTTTGCTGTGTTGCATGCATTTGGTGAGAAAACAGAGAACCCAAAGGAAAAGAATTTACCCGAGTGTGCTGTAACACATCCACAGTGGTCGGTCGTGCGAGGCAAAAAGTGACATTTTAGCATCGATGCGGCAGCCTGCAATAGAGAGAGAGAGAGCGTGATAGTGCGAGTGCGCCGCTCTTGTTTTCTCTCGCTCGCTCGCTCGCTCATACACGTCACCCCGTACAGCAAACTGTTCAAACTCAGAGCTCTCGCTCCACAGTGCAAACAGCAGCAGCACGTACTCTGTTGTGTGTAGAAGGTTTCATTTTTTGTTTTTTATGTTTTTGTTTTTTGCTTCCATAAAGCATTTTTTGTGTTCTTCAATTCTAACGCCTTTTAAAGTCTGGCCGGATCGAAACGGAATGTGTTTGTGCGCTCCTGTTTTACCAGAGTAAAGCGCACGCTCTCGCTTTCTCTCTCTCGCATACTCAGTTGGCGTTGTTTGCACAAACCAGCAGCAGCAGCAGCAGTAGGCCTGCCTGTGGGCCCTGTTCGTCGAAAGAAGCGAAGCCGTTGCTGTGCTGCTGAATGCAACGAAAATAAAATGGCGGCCCCAAGGTGTGTGGTGACGCGTTCTGAAAGTGTCGTGTTCACCTCTGTGTTTTTTTTTTACCTTTCTTTTTTATAATTTATTTCGACGACGTGGCCGTTTGGGCTCTGCGCGGAAAAAAAAACTCGTGACAAAAGAGTTTCGCGCGCTTTTTCATCAGCGCCCCAGTGTGAAAAGTGTGTGTGTGTGTGTGTGTATGGAGGTGTGCGTGTGTGTGTTTGAAAACGTGCGTGAATGGCAAATACATGTACGTGCGTGTGTGTGTGTGTATGTAGCTGTAGACACGTGTGTTTGTGTGTGTGTCCATGTCTCCTGTGTAGGCTTACACACACATCGGGTGCGTGGGGTGGTAGCCACCCTTTGGCAGGCGCTGGGCACCGGGAAAAGAGGGAAGCAAAAACGGACACACCATCACCTCCAATGCGGTGTGTGTGTGTGTGTGTGTGCTGCGAGAGAGGGAAAGGAAGAGACACCGAACACGTGTGTGCGGCGGGAGAGAGTGTGTACGTTTTGTCGGGTTTCGGATGGTTTTAGGTTTTTCCCAACTTCTGCGGGTGTGTGCATTGGGCCGGGAAAAACCCCGCCCGTGGTGTCGGCGGTATGCAGGTGAAGGTTTGACGAAACACAATCACACAACATTAGTGCGCGCACCACCATCACCCGCTCATTTAGATTCAGGTTGGCGGCGCCCGCTGCGTTCGTCCATTGGCGATGTGTGCGCGCATTCTTCACGCAACACACACACACGCACACTCCTCTTCGAGTGCTCTGCACACGTGCAGCTTTTGCCGCGCTCGTCTGCTGGCGGAATGTTGGTAGTAGAACCAACCAACATATATCCATGCTTACGCGCCAATGCTCTGTTGCTGTGTCGTGTATCTGTGCGCGTCGTTCAGTTAGTTCAATGGGGGGGGGGGGGGGGGGGGAGCGCGCACGCAAATCATGGAGTTTTGCTATGTTTGGGTGAAAGAATAGGCGGTCGGTGGGTTGTGTGTTTGCAAGTGTGTGGCAAAGAAATGTTTACCTTTTCTTTTCTATTACACAGCAGCGTACACATGGTGTGTGTATGTATACCCGGTGTGCATTATTCTCGACTGTAAACAAACATGCACGATTTTAACAAGTGGCTCTGGCACGTTTTGCTAAGTTAGTTCGACGCTCTGTTCCTTTTTTTTTATGTCGATGGATTACGCAAAACTTGATTCTGACTCACGAATTTGGAATAAGTGAAAAATTGTAGAAAGGGAATGATTTTTTTTAAATCATTAAAATAATTTAAAATATTTTGGGTTACAAGGGTTTAGGGAAATTTTGGTTTTTACAAAAAAAAAAACTCATTCAGCCGACATTCGATAGTTTTCCAACCAATGTCCATGTTGAATAATTTGACGTAAATTAAAATGTAAATTTTGTTTAATATTTTTTAAACATTAATGTTTTACATCTCTGGGCTTGCTTTTTACATGACTTTTCTGACCTTTCCTTTTGTGGGAAAATTTATTTCATTTCTTGTTCCAAAATTGTCAAAAATGTTTAAAAAAAAACATGTCAAATTTCGTCGTTTTTTTAGAAACTTTAAGAAAAATGCAAGGCAAAATCCATAAGTTTCCAGTTTCCCTACTCCTTCAAATTTTAAAATTTCCCTCCACCAAAAACATGTCCATCACACTATCGCATAATAGTGGCATACTGTCTTGAATTGTTGTGGCGTGGAGTAGCAAAATACCGTTAAATGTCACAATAAATCGAGAACGTTGGTGCCTGTTTCTTGTGATAATGTGACAAGCAAATCGCTTCATACAACAATTAAATAATCAACTTCATTTTCTCTCTTTTTAGGCGGCATCCACAACACCAGCGCATACATTTGTGAATGGATCGTGTTTTATCGGATGGTGAAGCGAAAATCGTGTGCGTGTCCCCCCACTCCCGCTCAGAAGATTTCTTAATCGCTCGAGTGTGTCCCAGGACGGTCGGTGACAGGACGGGGTGGTTAAACCGTCAAACGGAAGTTGTATGATTGCCGTACAACCATCGTACGCCGTTTGCTAAATGCCAAACCCGTTGGCAGTAACGTTTCCGACGGCGGAAGTGTAGCGCAAAACAAAAAAAACCGTAACATTTTTACAATGGAATAAGTGTGTTTAGCAGCAGCAACAGCGAGGGAAGGCAAACGATTGTAAAGTTCTGTAAGAAAGTGAAATATTTAGCACCCAACCAACCCCCCCCCCCCCTCTTCGCGGATCTAGTGCCCGGTTTTTTGTACCGAAACGGGGTCGTTGGCGCCAACAGCAGCGATAGCCACCGGAAAGAGTGTGTGTGTGTGTGTGTTCGTCGTGTGGTGTTGTGGAAGGTTTTTGTGAGCCAGTTTGTGCAGTGTGCCAGTGTGTACCGTGGGTGAGGCAAATTGCAGTGCCTGAGAGTGTGTGTGTGCCGCACACAAACAAAAACACCACGCAGGGCGGTTAGATAAGGGGGGCAACGCTTCTTGTTGTCATCCTCTCTTGCCGTTATTGGTACAAATTTAAAAAAGGTGGAAAGAAACAACTCGCGCCAAAATGTGTGCAGCGCAGACGAACGCACCGGCCAGCTTTAACTACACCTGGGGCTTTACGGAGAACCCGCGCCCCGACTCGGTGGTGGAGATCAGCCCAAACATCAACTACACCGTGGGCGATGGAACAACGACGGTACGTGTAATGATCTCTCATGAGAGAGAAAGAGAGAGGGAGGGGGGGGGGGGGGTATATGCGCTTCAACATATTTTCGCCATTTGCTGTTGCTGAATGCAATTGTTTCTCATCTCTCCAGTCTAGTCTAGTCGCAAATAAGTGGATGAATGTTTGGTTTTTGCTTCTTTTTCTATTTCATTTTTTTGTGATTTAAAGATATTTCATGTTTAAACGTTCAATGATTGCTTTCAGTATTTTATTTTATTGTATACACATTTACGTACTCCATGATCTATGATAGCTTACATACCGACACAATTATTTTGAATGTTGACAAAATGAATGACTGGGCTGACTGACGTTTTGAAGTGGAAGAATGATCCAAGACAGATGGCACCTCAAAGGGGAAGATGGTTGGAAAACTCTCATACACGTTTTTCTGTCCCAAATTCATCACAGTTCCCCCCAGGAGTTGCCATGATATAATGGAGAGCAATACCGCTAAGAGTAAATGAAAAGTTGGACATCACAAGCCTGTTGAACCAGTGATCCGTCGACCACTCTTGGTCAGTGGCGTACACAAACGTGGTCCGGGTTTAAAGAAAAGCTTATTACAAGACATTGGTAAATGTTTTCTTTCCCAAAATCAAGATTATTCAATCTATATATATATATTCAAAAGGTATGTCTGGAATGAGAATTTAACTTAATTTGATGAAGAAGCTTGATGAAAAAGTCCTCAACAAATAGATCCTCACTATATGTAAGAGGTAGCAAATATATATGCAAAGCTAAGTTCTTTATCCTAAAAAGGGTTAGAAGAGGAACTCTGTGTTAAACCACACGACTCGTTCTCTGTTTTCTATCAATCAAGATGGTCTCCATTTTCGTAGCTTCAATAATGCAGCCCATCATATTATTATTGAAATGATCTGCAGCCGCACACACAAATTCTATGCACACAACAACACCAGAAAATTAAGTCTTTCCCAATTCAATTCCCAACGGTTTATTTTTCAACATCGGAGATGAGAATCGTTCCACTACCAGTCTTGTTGGAGACAGAACACTTACCATTCGACCATCGGGACCAGTTCGGAATGGGGTTGTTAAATGGTGCTTTTATTGTTCCAGCGCTTACCTTAATTCTCATAGCTACGTGTTCAAGCAATCTAAAACATGCTAAAATTTTCAATAAGAATGCTAGATTCTCGCGTCTTATTAATCAACCTTGAAGAATATATTTCTGATCATATAATTTAAAATCCAAACATCTAATTTTAGTCTTCAAAGTCGCCTCCACCTTGGATGACCTCATTCCCAAGGATTTGATTCTTTTTCCAACGCTTTTACTAGATTCAAGTTTCATGTACATTATGGTGACGATTTCATTCGTCCACCTGATGCTCATTCTTTGCCCCCCCCCCCCTCCTTTTTTTTTGCTACAGAGCCAAGGTGTATGGATATTAGGAGGTGAAGTGCTTCAGAGCAAATTGACATTTCACGACTTGACATAACAATACTGGGGGCTCCGGTATCAAAATCGGGGAGGGCTGGAGGGAGGTATAGAAAATTGTATGCGATTTGACATAACAATACTCAATGATGGCGCCCGGAAAACGCGCTAACAATTCACCTCCTTAATAAACACACCTTGCTACAGAGCTACATTCCACCAAGACCAATGAAAAACGGCCCCAAGCACGTATATCCTGCCGGAATGTGCCTTTCCTTCCCCATTCACAGTTCCTCATAACATTATGCGCTGTGCTTGGAGTGGTTACGAGCTCTGATGGTGGTAGTTGCTGCCTTTCTCTGTTGCTCACACCATTATTCCTCCCAGCATTACTTGCGTTGCTGTGTGCGTATACGACACATTTTGTGCAATCCAAAAAAAAGCAACGAAAGGTACAGCATAAAATCATACCCGGAGTCGGAAGGGAGCACTGCGCTATCCCACTGCGCTCCCCTTTCGTTCACTCAACTCCAGTGCTCCAAACCGAAGAGTGGAAATGTATTGGAATTATGACGCTCGACGACGACTGGCAGAAGGAAACTGCCGTTCTGGTGTGTTGCAACATACTAGCATAGCGCGCCGCATAACCATCATTCTACCCTCTCTGTTACCCTTGGTGGTTGGGTGGTTTGCCCTTACTCTCCTGTGTCACACTGGATATATGTGCGTGGTGTGTGGCGGAGTTTGTTTTCGTTGCCGACGCGAGACGACGCCGCCACCGCGTGCTGTTGATACAACCCACCACCACCAAAAGCTACCCGACCGAACATGCTTTTCTTGGCCCTCACAGCGCTGATGCGTGCGTGTGTGTCACTGTGTGAATCAGTGTGTGTGTGTGTGTATCTATGATGTGCCCACGTTAGGGTTTTCTTCGGGGTTTTGGTGTGTGGATTTCTCCTAGATCTGCTCCCGGTGGTGTCGGTGGATGGATTTTGCTTGTACTATTTTCACCACCTTCACCACCACCACCACCACTGATTGTCGTTTTCCTCACCACCACCAGAGCAATCGACAAGTCATAAAGAAGGGGGATGGATGGCGGATGTGTGTGTGTGTGTGTGTTACACACGGTCACACGCGCGTGTGTATAATTTGCGCTCTCTGCGGGTGGTGTGTGGTGATCACACCGATAATGTGTGGTGTGTGATGGGTGGTGCCTCTGTGTGCGGTGTGTGATGTACGCTTCCCAGATCAGATGTTTTTGCGTTTGGCTTCGCGCTTATGCTTTCTAGTGTTCGTAGAAAGACGGTGCTTTTTGCGCTGTTTGTTTTGATTACCATCTTCATAGAGTAGTCGTACGAGAGCTTTTTAAACGGTGCAGTGTGTGGTGTCCTATTTGTTGTACTATTCAGAGAGCAGTGTTCGTAGTTTAAAGTCGTCGTAGGTTTAATTCTCTGACTACAGAGATGGGGGGGGGGGGGTGGATCAGCCAACTAGATCCCCTCTAGAGCCAACAGTATCAATGGAGCCTCGAATGGATCAGTCATTGATTGCTCCGACTATGTTCGTCCCACAGTTCAGCGGTGTTGAAATAAGGGATTTTGAGGATTGGAAATCAAGCTTACGGTAATGGTCTATTGAGGATAGAGGTCGAAGGTATTCTACTCCAACATTGTGATGATCTATGCTGCTTGATTCATTACGAAGTACTTAACTACTAGCCTGCTAATATGGTGTATGTACACAGAAGCAGCAAACTCCATCAAAGCTTGTTTGAGTATAGAGCGTATAGTCATTGAAAATGTTTCGTTAGAGATAGCTTGGGATACTTTGGAAAATGAAGAATTATCAAAAATTGTTGAAAAACCGCAAATCCTCTGAGAACATCAACAGATTACTTCCGACAGGACATTAAGCTTGTTATTTTACACTGCAGGATGGTTCGTCTGCCATCCTCAATAGACTTTGCTTACTTTTTGAAGCTGACTAGATAGGTCCTTGTAGAATTGATGCCCAAGAATGATAGGCTCAAAGTTTCTGTAACATACGGTTCTTGTGTGTATCCTCTCAACAAGCGACGAAACACACACAGACTGGCGACCCTGCTCCGGCACTACCGGTGGTGTACATCGGCATGACGAGGTGGTGTACAGCACCACCACTACAGGACGATGACAGCGGGGAGACACAAAACATACACAGCAGCAAAAAAGGACACACTTGCGCTCTGTTCTCCTGTGCTTGCGCGCACACACTGCCACACTTGCCTCTGCTGGTATGTCCACAAGGAGAGGGATACAAGAGTGTGTGCGCGCGCGACTGTGTGTATTGGAGGAGATCCTGATGGTGTGGTGAAGGATTCCTTTCTGGCGGTGTCCTCACCATTCAACTCACACTCACTAAAACCAGTGTGTGTGTGTGTGTGTGAGTGTGTATTGAATGTAGTGCTTTAAATTTGGGCATTTATTTTCCATCTGTGGGGTGTGTAATAATACTTCTTGTGCCTGTAGGCCCCTTTCTGTCCTCACTTCCCTTCTGTTCGATGTTTTTGGAAACATTCCATTTCCGTGCGTGTGTGTGTGTATGTTTTTTGGTATGTCGATAGTGGTATGCATCGTTTCGGTGGATAAGTGTGTACTTTTGTGTGTGTGTGTGTGTGTGTGTGTGTGTGTCTGCACCTTGCTCGGTTAATGATGTGTTGGAGGAGGAAAATGCACACAGTGAATAGAAAATTGGCCTTTTAGGAAGGAGAGGAGGGTGAGGAGGGAGGGGATTTTGTTTTTTTATACCGATCCGACTGGTTCGGGCCCGTGGTTTGGTAGGTGTGTGGCACAGATAGGCACAAAACGTGTAACGTGCGTGCGCGTGTGTGTGTATCTAGAGTTTGTTTTTGTTTTGGAAACAGGTTGTGTTTGTTTTCACCGAAATGGGGTTTTTGGGTAGATGGGATATGGGGTGTGGAAGGTGCGCCCCGAGGCTTGTTGGGTGTTGGTATGCGCGCACTTTAAATCACAAAGCAGCAGCAGCAGCAGCAGCAAGAGGCCCCTCCTTCTCGGACCTGTTGTGTGGTGGAGCCGTGTGTTTTGGCACACGCAGAAGAGAGCGTGCTGCGTGCGTATATGTGTATAGTGCCCCAACACGCTGAAAAGCACCCCTACATGCGCTTCTCATTCCGCCCTTGTATCTCATTCGGCATCACAATCCCCCAATACCGTCAGCAACATCTCTCGAACACAGCAAGTGCATGTGTATAGAGAGGCGTGTGTGTTGCTGCTGCTGCTTGTAGTGTGTGAAGATCGCGGGGAAGGTCTGGGAACAAGTCGTCGTAGTAGCCTCGTCCAAAAGCGGGTTGGTTTGGGTTGACTACCCATACACACCGGCGCGGCATGTTTCTTCTGCTGCTGCTGCTGCTTGTTACGGTGTGATTCTTGCTGTTGTTGTTGTCTGCTAGCTGTCCATCGTGTCGGTTCGTGCTGCTACTGCTCCTCTAGAAAGTGTTGCGTCTGTAGCTCTGTGATTAGGACAGGAATTGGATATTGAGTTAGGGCAACGACACATTAAACGTTGCGAGTCAAAGTTGAACGCGCGCGTGATACTGGTACCAGACCTATACCCCTTTAGATTAGTACTCCTGATCAATGTGTTAACTGTGGAGAGTGTTCAGAGACACAGATCGGAGTGGTGGAAGTAGCAGTAAAACACAGTAGCAGAGGGGGTCAGCACCAATAGCACCAGGGTCCATCAATCACAGACTCTTTGGTGTGTTCGGCAGTGTGCTTAGCAACGGGGAGAATCACCTTTTGCGTTCCATGACGTTGTTTGGCGTCATTGGAGATTGCATCACCGTAGCCGGGGGGATCCCACCAAGAAGCTCTCTACGAGAGGAGGCCTCTGTAGAAGCCGAACGGAAAGCGCTAATCTAACATTTTAACATACAAGCAGGAAAGGCTTAATTAGAGCTTCTGTCCGAAAAAAAGGTGGTGGATTCAGCTACAAAGTCACAAAAAAAAATCTACCAAAGGTCAACTCCATCGCACGCAGTCGAAGAAGCGCCGTTGGTGAATTTTTCACCGTAGCTACAAACTACTAAATTAATAAGTGAGCCCATCTTCTTGCATAATCAAACGAATCGACCTCGAAATGGCACGGCGACGACGCGGCCGTGCGAGTTTTTCGATTGCGTCACCATCCGAGGTGTGTTAAAGCGCGCTAGCTTCTCTGTGCGCGGTGTGGCGTCTTTCTGCATTAAAAAATTCACCACAAATCGTGTTTCTGCTGGGCGTCCCGTTTTAACAACAATTGGACGCTATTGAAATATTGAAAATATTTGTAAAAATCTACTTTTCTCCATAGTAGCGCTACGCAAAATGCTTGTAGAAGCGACATTTTTCGCTTGCCTTTCGAGCAAAATCCAATATGGCGGCTGTGGTGGTGTGGTGAAAAAGGTTTGGCAGAATCAATAAGCTGTGCATGTATGTGTGTGTTGTTGCGCAGCACAGCGCGCGCGAGAGAGATACCAATACTAGGCAGCGAGGAAAGAGCAAGAAAGAAGACGTTGTTCGTATTACATGCGGATGGGATGTATATATGTGTGGGTATATTGTTAGCTCCGCTCGAGAGCTATGTATATAACCACATCATCATCATTAGCTTACGGCGCAATTTTTTTCTCCGTTAGAGTCACCCTGTGTGTTGAGGCTTTGAAATCAAAAACTCACACATACACGCCGACGGCGTTAGTTCAGCTTTGTAGAATTTAAGCGGGAATATTTAGTCGTTTCGTTTGATGTTAATTTATTGCATTGAAATGTGATATTTTTCTAGGTCAATTTTGAGTTTCTAATGACGCACTGTTGCCTATTTATTATCTATATTTGTTATATGGAAGCGCTTTCTAGAAACATTTCATTATCGGTCATTAGGCTGCTTAGCAAATGGTGCCAGACTGATTAGCGTGGTCGTGATAAATGGCTTTATTCATGTTCCTGTAATCTTTCTTTGCCGTTCCCTTTGGGCTGTTCTCAAAAACGCTCAACACTCGTGACCATCCAGGGTGGTAGAAAAATCCCCCATGGCTGATGGATGCGCGCGCGTGCGTGTGTGTGTGTGTGCGGCTATGTATATGCATGGGAGAAATAAAGCCGGCTCAATTTTAATCAGAAAAGAAAAGGGAAACACCAACACACACGACTCGAAAAAGATATGCTTGAGCAATACAACACATAAGCATACGCTTTCCTGTGTATTTTGTGTTAATATAAGCGTATACACAGCAGCGCGCATTCGTACACGCTTCGTACACGCGTGTGCTGCGTTGCCGTTGTGTGCGAGCAATGTTCTTTCCACTCACCACTCTTTTTTCACCACTCTCTCACCACTCCCGTTTTGCTTCGTTCTGCTGCGTAGGGTCGACCCCATGCGCTCTGCGCATGATCCGTGCGCAACTTCCCGGGGCTTGTATGTATGTACGTCTCTATGTGTGTGTGTGTTTGTATGAGAGAGAAAAGAAGAGGAGAGTCTTGTTTTATGCAGTGCGCTTGATCGATAGTGTGTGCTCTTTCGCGCGAGCATACATTTTTGCATCTTGTGTGATGGAAGATAGATGATGGTGACGGGGGAGGGGAACTGATGGTGGTGATGGCCTGTTGTCATGCAGCGAAGCTCATAACTCACCACTCTGCCTCCCAATCAATCCCGCGCCTTTTTGGTGAGCAAGTATTGCGGTAGGGGGGGGGGGGGTGGCTCGAGAATTGGTGGTGGTGGTGGTGGAGGAGTTAATAAAAAATGCAATCGACTTCTTTTTAATTCATTTCGATTGACGTTTGATTGAATGTTGACGGAGGCCGAGGAACTAGTTTTCCATTATTGCATTTGAGAGAAGAATTTCTCTCGAAACTTTCAGTCATTTTTTGTTATATTAAGCGTTTGCCTAATTATTATATTTAGTAATTATTGTTTAAAGTAGCTTAAAATCCCACCATTAAATGCAGTAAATAAAATTGATGACTCTAAAGTACGCTTAGCTGCATAACACGACCACACACATCATTTAAATCCAATTTCACCCCTCCCAGCTCAAATGCTCTGGCAAAAAGGGGGCGTCAAACATTTCAATAAACGTGTGTGTGTATGTGTGCATGTTCACGATCGAGATGAGATCGCACCGGGGGATTTTCAACATTTGGGCGGGAAAATCCACCGAATGGTATTAGCTTTGTAACAAGCCCCCTGCACTTTTCGTCTTCTGGCTGCTCTCTCATGTTGCTATTGCCTCCAACGGGGGGAAGAACATTCAGATGAAAAACACCACCGCCGCGCACCCTCCCCAGTCAGTCCACACGCACACACGATTCGAATTTCAATCAGAGAGCGAAATCGTGCTTTCAAAGGCTTCCTTTCCGTCCTTTCGTTCGGCTGTGTTGCGCTATACGATGCTGCCCGTATGCTTTATTTATTTTGTTTTCTCCTCCCCCGTTTGCGCTTCAATGGCGCAAAAACCGCAACATTACTTTGCCCCGCTGTTGTGCTCGTTGCAAAATGCAATTTATTTCGCCCCGAGCGGGCTGGAAGCTCCCAATGACGACGATGGTGAGATGATGTTGCGTCATGGGCAGCAGCAGCAGCAGCAGCGCAGCAGCGTCGGAGTTGTTCAAACGCGGGCAAAGAAACAAGCTGAATGTATACCGCCACCGGTCCCATCATCATCAACATTGCAGCAGCAGCAGTATGGTTTTTCGGCGTGCAAAAACGTGAGCTCGTTCGTGACTTGTCCGGGGTATTGCTAGCTGGGTGGGGTTTCGTCCCCCCCCCCAAGCCCATCAAAACGCCCCGAAATGTTGGTAGGGTAATGATGTGATGAGAAAGCAGAGGGGGACGTGGTGAAGATAGTTCCAGCTACTAACGAGCTTTGGTGTGCTGCAAATTGTGAAGGTACGCTCGTTGCTTAGTTTGTCTCCGGTACGGTAGAAACTATGTTCGCTTCTCTTACCATCAGCTCCGGTGTGCATACAAGGTTGCGCCTTGTTGGACAGAGGCAGTCTGTGAAGCAATGGTTTTGCTACGGTTTGAGCGAGCGACGCGCGTTTTTTTTTTACATTTGAGCTGTGAGCAGTAATTTGTAATGTGTGTGCCTTCCTGAGCATCAAGTAGCTGTGACGAAGGTATACTCTTACTGGCAACCATGATATGGGACGTGTGCCATGGTGAGGTTTTTGTTTTCCAGTTTGTTTGGTCCACGTTCGATTTATCTGTACAACAAACCTTGCTATTGTGTTCGATTTTTAAACAAACCAACATTTTATGAACTCATATATCAATAAACAACCATAAATGATAATTACACTTGTTGTTTTCCTTCCTGATTTCAAAAACATAATATCCCTTTGATCTTATAATTCCACCTCCCTCTATGGATGGGCTGGAATGGGTTTTACTGCGTAATGTGCTGTGGAGAGGGCCGCAGACGACGCGATGTTTCGAATTTACTTTACTTCATGATGACAACAAACCACCAAACCGCCGGGTGGCCGGTCCGACGGCTTTCCTGTTTGGCGAAAGAAAAGAAACACACGGAACCCGCCGCTTATGCTAATGGTGGTTCCATTAGCATAACATTCCCGTCTCGATCTCGGGAACGGTATGGATGGCTGCATATCATCGCGCACACACTGTCTTTAAAAGTCACACAACCTAACTTGGGCCCTAACTTGCATTGCCGTGGTTTTGCGACACAGAAAATACCAACAGCCCAGCTGCGCTACATACGTGTATGTTCGCTTTTCACAAACACAGCACACAAAGGTTCCAGTTGACGATGACATCATTTGCTGGCAACATAATTTGGCCATGTCAGCCACGGGAGGGGCATGTTTTGTGCGGAGTTCATCCCGAACTAAACATGTCCCGAGTGGTTCATGAGTAATTAATTGTGTTATTATTACTAAAGCATGGTACCGTAATACATGAATGAAGGCTGAAAGAGATGATTGAAATTAATGCTATTATTTTACAGCTGTGTCAAACATAACTTCTAGTTGAATTTTGACAGCTGTACCTAATGCTAGAACCCACGAAGTATTATGTCAACTATCGAGTTTTGTTTAATTGCGTTTTAATTGAAAATTTCATTGTGTGCATTATTTATTTATGATAAAAGACAATTAATATACGCGTAATTATACATAATTTAATGTGTAGCAAATATCCCTATAGGAAGGCATGCTATCAATCTGTAATTGTTTTGCACAAATCCTCTTCATTCTTTCTTAAATGAACATGAAGGCCTGTTCCGATGTCTCTCTGTGTAGAGGAGGAAAAAGATATATGACTTCTCTATCCGTCTTTTCTCGGGGACAAACAAAAAGTACAAAACCTCTCCTTAGTGAAGTTGTACCACTTTGTTGCTTTAAAAGGTAAAGAGCAAAACAATGCTTTTCAAAGGAGCGCGAGCTGAGCATTGCGTGTCGGTTGAAAGTGAATCAAGAAACGTACAAAGCTGATTCCAAGCTAGAAAGAATTTGCTTTACGCCTTTCCTTCGTATCTTTTCTCTCGCTCAGTCTTTTCCCTTGTGTATTGTGCATTGTAGTAACGCTTAGCTTTGTGGTTCCAAAAGAGCATTCGGTGCCGGGTTTTTGTGCATTCAATTTCAATGATGCATTTAACATTGCAATTTAAACTGCTCTTGCTCTGCTGCAGCTTCTGCAATGGTGTCATGTAACTCTAACCGAGAACTAAGAAGTAGCAAGGAGAATAACAGCAGAGGATAAAAACGAATTCATTCTTGCCAAGCTAAGCTGTCTTTTTGCGGTTTGTGTCGTCTCCGTATTGTACGTCATTCTGTGGCGATGGTTTTGGTATGTTGTTGCGTGCAAAGATATCCAGAAATTTCTTCGGACAGGTTTAGTATGTAATGCGTTGAGTTTGGTGGGCAGGGCTGGATCTTCAACTTGACGTCTTAAGATAGATTGGCAGGCAGAAATTTTGGCAAGCAACAAATAAATCTCATAAACCAACATTTTTAAGTAAGCGATTAAGCCACGGTTGCAAAAAAGGTGTTCGCCTAAAATAATCGATTGTTTTTGTCTAGAAATTAGAATTTTCTTCACTACAAGTCGACCTTTCGTCGCATTATCTACATATCTGCTTTTTTGGAATACAAAAGTGGTACATCCCAACAAGAAGCGTTGGGCATGCGTGTTTGCAAAACTGTGTAAAGCCATTTGATTTCCATACATCAACATAAATCTCTGTTTTCGGCCAACTCCGGCGCTCAAATCCGAGGTTTGTCGAATGACAATAAAGGTGCGGTTTATATTTTTGTTGTGACCCAAGAACCGGTTAATGTATTCGTTTTTAGCGAGTTGTAAACATTTCTTTCGATTTTTTATTCCATCGCTCGTGTTTGTCTTGTGCCGCAGTTTAAGCGCTCATGTGCCTTAATTTAAAGTACACATAAGTAAACATATTATTTTTGGAAACTCTCTTAATGTTTTGCTTTGTCCGACATATTTAGCTTTAAGGTTAGTTCAAGGCATAAGCAACACAGGATTAAAATGAAAAATTCCAAACACACAAAACCAATTAATACATCGCATGTTTTGTTCTTTTCATCCCTTTCTATCGAAAAAAAATCCTCTATTTCGGAAGGGTAAGAAGGCAAATGGGGAAAAAAGACAAAAATGTTAATTAAAACAGTTTCCCATGTTTTGAATTTAACGTTATTCTTGCTACCCATCGCGCAGCAATCTACTCTGCTGAGGCTGCTGAGTGTTGTTCAAATTTATTGGAATATTTCATTTTATACATTGAATATTATTTGAAATGACTCTTCGACTCCTTTGTAATAAAGGCTGTTGTAGTAAAATAACATCCGTCATGAGAGCACTTGTACAATCAACAACAACTCCGTCACGTACTAATACAGATCCATTCTTATTGGGTCAAGTTCTCGGTCAGTGGAGACAAAATTGAGGGCGACAGTTTGATAGCCGCCGGTGCGGATGAATGTTTTGGAATTCGCTTTCCCTGCAAAGGACGTTAAATGCCAGCTGAAACTGTAGTGGTCGATGGGGTAGAGCCGTGATGTTCTTAGGAGCAGGAAGGCCAAGCGAATTGTGCCGTGCGCGCGCCTGTGTGTATCTCACGGTCGGAGAGGTCTGGTTTATTTAACTTCAACCGGTGAGTTTCAATCGACCCGGACTTGGTTGACATTTGGCTTAACGCCTTCATTAGCCAGTCAGTCAGTCAGTCAGTCAGTTGTGACAGTGTGAATATGGCTGTATAATTTATCGAATCAACTTGATTGCCGTCCAGGGACTATGTTACATGTGTGTTGGACACATTCAGTAGCCAGAATAGACGTAATAAAGAATTTTCAGATATTTGAATTAGTTGAATTTGGCTTTGAAGATTTTATTGCTTTAACGTTCGATACAAAACATACCCTTCATTCCTTTCCTCCGTTCGACCTTCGAGCAACATTCCTTTCATTACGAGACAGTTTCCAAGACGCACACACGCACACAGAGAAATTGCGTAAAAAAATAACCCAAAACATCTTAGAATGTGTGTACCTTTCGACTACACTGACCAACCCAAAACCAGCAGTCCACTCCCCTCCTGCAATACATTATTAGCCTATGGTGGTGGTGTGTGCTGTAGCGCTCCGCAGGGGTGTGTAAGCCCTGCGCAAAACACAGGGGTTGCTGCTGCTGCTACTGCCTGCACACGCGAAGTAAAGGTGTGTTTGAAGATGGCAGCTTTGTCTGCTTGTCGCACGTAGCGACAGGACTGGCGCGTGTGCGTTCACACACATACAGGACGGGACAGAGCAGTGTGTGCGCGCGGTGCCGAGTGAAAGTAGCGGTGTGTGTGGTGGTGGTGGTGGTGTGTGGTGTTTGGGTGCGTAAGCATGTGTATTACCACCGTGGCGATTCTCTTACGGCCACTGCCGTGTGTTCCATGTGGCAACGGGTGTGTATTTGTGTGTTGCAAAGAATCATACACCCGGCAGGATTTGGCTGAGTGAGTCGTTGCGTAGCTGATGCTTGTATTATTGTGGTAGTTGGGAGGAGAGGTGTGGTTTGTTTACCAACAAATCTTTGAAGGTTTTGGTTTGTTATGAACATTGACAGTTCGCGTTTTTATTATTTAAAATTAGATTTTATAAGGAGACATGGTTTTTTTATGTTGAACCAATTGCAATGAATGGAAATTCTAGCATATAATAAAAACGGAAGATAAATATACAACCTCATATTTAAATTTAGAATTCGTTTTTTGTGCAATAATACGTAAATAGATCAATGGAAATAGTACATCATCAATGGCATTTTTGCTCCTATTTGTTTGCCTTTCTACCCTCCACCTGTCCAGGACTAGCACGGAAACACGTGTTTCAACCACATCGCGCTGTATGTGTATATTTGTGTGTGTGTGTGTGCGTGCATTCCAACATCAAAGTATGCTGGTTTTACTTTGGATCGAATTTATACATGCGTGCGTACGATATAAAAGCCGAACCAGTGTGGTGAGAAAGAGAGGGAGTGCTGTTGCGACAAGATGATTGCGTTTGTGAGGATTTTCATGTGCTGGTAGGAAGAGACATCGTATTCTCGCATACCCCACACTCTTTCCGCTGTGTGTGAGTGTGTGCATGAGTGTGTGTGTGTGTGTGATTGGCATACCATCATCTCCACTTTGTAGGTGTTCGTAAAGGCTCCGCTGCTCTATACTTTGCTACTGGTGGCGCCAAACACACTTGTTGTTTACCTATAATAAGCAAGTGAAGAGAAGAAAAAAGAATAAAACCAAAGACAACAAGTGTAAAAGACGCGAACTTGAACTTGGCATTGGAACGTCTTTGAAAAGGTATTGGCCGTTTTTTGTGTGTGCGTGTGTGTATGGTTCGTTTGTTTTGTTTGGTGGGATTTTTTTGTTGTGTATTTTAGTTCCATCCTTGAGGCGATGGCATTTACCGATGTACAGCGTAGAGTGTTTTTTTTGTTGAAAAGGAGTGTTTCGAATCGTATTTGAAATCATCAACCCGTAAAAGCTACATTCCACGTTAAAAATGCCAATTCAACATGATAATGGCTTTTTCCGAGATTTATTTTTCGAATTTGCTTTCATTGACGTCAATTAATATGATTTTCTATAACGAATTTCTTGTAATAAATTCCTATCATCATCGATTCACGTCTTTTAAATATGAAACAACTCCATGAAAGTGTAAACAAATTCGTGAAATGTCAAAAAAAAGGAATTGTTGAGGTATTATGTAAACACCAATTCCAATTGCTGCGCTCTAGTATAGTTCACGACATCGTGACGAAGACTTCGCATTGATGATCACTTCTCGCTCGCGATCGTGGGAGAAATTAAACTCAATAAATGGAACTCCCCGTCTCGACCCCTAATTGATGCCTACAGATGACGCTCTTCTGGCTCTCTACTCTACTACTACTCTAGGGGGTGGCTACTTACAGAGGGCGGAAGAAGAGTACATTTGAAAAATGGTGATGACACTGCAAATGTGCACACGTTTTACCGACTGTGCCGGGAGACAGGCACTGGGTATAACATTAGATACTTGTCGGGTTTTGCTACAGAAATAAGAAAATGCTACAGCACCAAGAAGGAACGCGATTACTCAATCGATTCGGTTATTATTGAACAGGGTCGTGGGAAAGGAGGAGGGGGTGTAGTATGTACATCAAGATCGGTAAAAAGATACCGATCAAGATTAATATGATCGGTACTGGCTGACGCCTGGTGAAACGGTTGGCATAAACTTGGCAAAGGGAAGCGAGAGGCAACACCAACTCGAACGGCATTTCAAAGCGGCGCTGGTTAGGAGTGGTGTCAAGATGGTTTGAATTGATCTGAAAATTGATAGCTGCAGTGAAGGTTACGTCACAGCGGTACGCGTGAGCACAGTGACGTGTGCACCCAGTACGCTTTGGCATGGTTTCAATGCGATCTTTGCAACAACCTTCGATCTTCTATTACCTAGGGAGGATGTAACTGTTTAACATTGGATCGTGTCGGTGGAGGTTGGACGTTTATTTTTTTGAATGAAATGCGCTGCTGATCATTTTTTCCCTTTTTTGTCGTTATTTCACTTTTATGTGTTTATTACGCTGAAAAAGAGATAGTAATATCATTCAAAATTAATTAATTTGAATTTTGAGATATTGCAACATTGGTTTTCATTTCAGAGGCATCAATTTCTGTTATTTTACTTGCGTTACGGCCAAAAATGGAAAATTACGCCTTAAAGTATGCACGCCGCACAACAAAGTTGCATTATTACGGCTTCCTAGGCTTATTGATTCCTAGGCTAAGAAAAGTATAGTTGACATCAGGTATAATTATACGTATCTGAAAAGTTGATAGTTGAGAACCCGAAGGAATCTTACTGGCACTCTAAAACACTTTCACCAAAGCACTGGGTTTTGTACCTAGTCTCGATGGAAGTGCACCTGTGTCTCTACATAGTGATACTCTACCTCAGGCAACATTCGTCTGTGGTGCACTCACTGTCGAACTGTATCGTGTTGGCTCTCGATATAAACATAAAGCCACAGTACACTTGAGGGCTTTTGCTACCGCAAGAACAACCTACCCATATAGTGCATTACACAAAACAAGGCTTTGTCAGTCCCGCATTCAATGCTATGTGTTTCATTTGAGTGGAACGCATATTATTGTCCGTCCGATCTATTCATTAAAACCTGTATATGGTGCCGTCTGTTGGTGGGTCGTACGCGTCCGTCCGTTTGCGGTTGGTTCCTTTCGCATCCACTATCTCTCTCTCTCTCTCTCTCTCTCTCTCTCTCTCTCTCTCTCTCTCTCTCTCTCTCTCTCTCTCGCTCTCCCTAAATGTAATTATAATAGTAATTTCTTTCAACATTGTCTAACCGGATGTGGGACGTTCAACACAAAGGCAGAGTACATTCAGCGGAGGAGAAGAGCTTTGTGTTTGTGTGCGATATGATGGCTTTTTATGCGACTCACCCGACGAGGCATCATGTTGAATAGTATTTTGTTGAATGTGACCACCACTTGTCCAGCACGTTATGAGGCGCATTTGGTGGCTATTAGCATGTTAGCTATTAACATTGCCCGTCAAACGAAATGGATCACAACAGTTGCACAACCGATAAGACCTCTATCCGCTGTGCTGTGCCGCCCGGGAGAGACACCGACCGCGGTACGGCTTATCTAATGAGCTCGCTGAACGAGAAAGTGCTCTCGTGACGGGAGACTATTGTTTGTTTGTTGTTATTGCGAACGTGCACACACCATTTCACCCCACCGCGTTTGCATATTTGAATTTTATTATTCGCCTATTTGCACGTTTTCTTTCTTTCGTTTACGATACAAACATACAGTTTCTAAGCGTTTATCCCTTGAACTACCAAGCGTTTAAAGCGTTTATTACAAAATTATTCGATTTATTCAATAAAAAAATCTGGTTTAATGTATTTGGAATATAAAATATAAGTTTGTATTAAAACTTTGTCATCTCATGGCTTTACTTATGAGTAAAAGCAAGATGAATTTAAGCGTTACCTGTAAAACTGGACGGTCCTGTGCTTCTAGTGTTAAAATAAACGCCTAAATTTATGCATTGTGCGATACATTTATCATTAATGTGAGGGTTAGCGTTTCTTAAAAGTGTTTTAAGATTTGAACATGTGTTCCACCGTATCACAAACAGCATGTGATTGTGTGTGAGCTTTTTTTTATTTAAACATTTGTTAGTGAAATAAATAAAACGCAACTAGAGATGGTTTACGTTATTTTCCCGCCAATTTGTCGCTGGCCCACCCGAGGATGAACCCTCTGTCCCCTCTTTACGGAACTACACCTCTGTATATGTATTCCCAATAGGCATGGGGGACTTCATACACCTCGCACCAGGCCAAAAGCAAACACACAACACTTCTTACCATTACCAACACACTGGTGTTGCCACACAGCCCTATCATAATGTTGTCGATGGTAAACCACTCCTAGCATGCCGTTCTCCACACTCCACACAGCAGTTGCGGAAAACAGTGTTGTGGGTGGAAATGTGTTGGAAAAAGTACCTTCTCTCCTACATCCACAAACAGCCCAGCCGCCGCTTTACATTGGGGGAGAAATATTTTGGCTATATGGGGGCGCCCACTCTGTGTGTGTGTATGCTCCACAAACTGATGGTGTGCGTGTGCGCCTGGACATGGTTCCTCCCCATCCAATTTTGTACGAGTTGCGTGGAAGGAGAAGAAGCAAATTGCTGTTTGATTTGAACATGTTTCGCATACCATCAAGAGGAATGGGATAGGTCGCTGCGGTAGATACACAGGATGCTTTTTCGGGTTTGTTTGTTTCAATGTTGTTTGCATACACCCTATGGAGGAATGTTTGATTAAGAAACATTTGAAGTTAGTGTAAAATTTACCATGTCTCTAAGAAAGCCTTAATGTATGCAATTTGCATTACATTTTTAGCGTTTGTAGTAAATTGATTCCCAAAAATGATCAAATTATGCTTCATAGTGCGCACAGTCAGGCGAGCACGTTTTGGTTTGCACATTAAACTGCATTCCCGGGCAGGAATATTGATTAAATTTTCAAATTCCTGAAGCACGCGGGTAACAACTCTGCCAACAGGTTTCGCACGAGAATGGGGTTGGGCTATGGGTTTCATCCTATTGAACTAGGGGCGCGGGTGCAGCTTTTCAATTGCAATTTATCCTGGTCTCTAGGATCCTGCAATCGTGTAGCGTAAAACATTCCTGGAGCTGGCATGCCTCGGGCACGTACTCTTGTTTTTTATGAAGGCCACTGCTTGTTATTACTGCATTGAACTTGTTGGCAAGTATTGCGTGTTGCTTTTATTATTTAGTTCTCTTAGCATGGCTATGAAGGGGGTGGTGTGATCGTAACTGTGAGAGTTTCAAACGACCCAACTGTACGTGTAGAGCTTTACCCAACGAATTGAACAATGAAGCTTCCCAGGATGCGTTAGGGTTGTCCTGGTTAGACGAAAATCTGATATTCGCATCCTCATCATCATCAGCACAGCATCATATGTTCATCATCCATTATATTCATTCCCAGAGTTCGGCTTCAATCCTTCCGCTGTGGTGTTCCTGTATCTCTATACCATGTTCGTTGTTCGTTAGCAAATGCCGGGAAAAAACGCAGGGGTAAACGGGGCAAAATGGGCACCATCTATTTTAAGCATTATTTCACAGCCAAAAATACATTCCAATGCTCAAAATGTATTCATTGGAGTGTGTTATTAACATCATGTAAGCTTTATAACCCTTACATAACAAATAACCAAGAAAAATCCAAAAATAAGATTCAGTAGCATATTGATGTAATTTTTGCCCACCTCCAAAATAAGCTTTTGCGTGGTATATTTTTGAAGATTTGATATTTCTATACAATTTGTCTAAAAAAAGCAAGGCAATTGATGAATACGTATTTTTAATAATATAATACAAAAAAATACAACTTCACGTGGGGCAAACTGGGCAGATGCTTTTGACATATGGCGCTTGGTGAGGCTATGGTGTTGTTTTAGTTCACAGAATGAAGCTATCAGGCAGCGCTTAATAATTCGATTTTGTAGATCGAAACGTGTAAAAAATGGTTTTTATTTTAATAATATATATATTAAACATATATACATACATAAATAAACATATATATTTTTTTAAATAATTTTATAATCTTTCCTCCTAATTGTCCCAGTGTTTTGACGTTTTATTTACCTGTGCTTATTTTGCTTTAATTTTACACCTTTTTCATATGTTTAAGTCATTTGCAGGCTAGGTGGCAATGTTTATCCATAGATACAGGGGTTTTCCACAATTTATTGGTCAGTTCCCGTGATTTTTTGGTGCGTTGGCACGAGTTTTTGGTCGTATCCGATAGATTTTTGGTTCGTTCCCATAATTAATTGGTATTTTCCGATTGGATGTCAATACAATTGGAATAAAAAATTCTGGGAAACCCTGTAAATGGTGGAGGCATATAATAATGTAAGCATAATTGTGCTTTGTGGCAAATTCAAAGGAGCAGTAATCTGCTCAACATGCCCATTTTGCCCCGCTTTCCCCTTTGCCTCCCTACACACTCAACCGATGAGAGATGATGATTGATTCGTCGGGTTGAATGGTGGTGTTAGATGAACACAAGGTTGCATCGAAATTCCATTCGCTCTCGTGTAACGCTCCCATAACTCGCTCATGTATTGTTGGCCGCGTATGAGGTGGGGTAGTTTTGCTCATTAAATTGAATCCCTGTTGAGGTGAGATATGATCGATTGAAGGATGCATGGAAGGGACTAATTGGATATTACCGAAAAAAGTTAATTTTTCATATAGGAAATTTGGTTCGATATTTTTCTATTTCTATTTTATTCATGCCTATTTTTAACCTACCCACTGAACATTGCTTTAAACAACTCACCTTCTTCCTCTACTCCGACCCATACAAATATTGTTTGTGGATTTTATGTCCATGCTACCATCAACCTCTCAAGGCAACAAGTTATTGCTACTGCTGGTGATGGTGGTAATGATGTTCCCGTCGCTGCAGCTCGGAAAGGTGTGGGTTTGACTTTCAGTGGTACAGCACACCACCACCCTTGGAGCATAGAAACATGTTCCGTACGCTCGGAAATCGCATCCATGCCCACCTTCCCTGGTGTGTGTTGGAGGAGGAGTCTCGTGTGTGAGTAGGGCGGGCGCATAGAAGTGACGCAGCCACACACCACCATCACCGCGTGCTCTCTTGTGTGCGTTGGGTAGGAAAAAACTTGTTTTTTTTTTTTAATCTTATCCACACACACCCAACGACGCACCGTTGTGTAGTAGAGTTCGTGAGTTGGGATGGAAGAAAGTCCCCCAGTGTGTGTGTTTGTTGTCCACTGGTTGTTTGTTTTGTAAACAAACGTTCAATACGGGATCAGCTAATTTTGCAATAACGAGCATAAAAGGTTGTGGAATTTTGTCAGTTTTAATTGTTAAGTATTGCCACTGAGCAACGGGAAAATCGAGCAAAATATCAATAAGCATTGTTTTTTGGAAAACATAAAGAACTTTCAAAATATTAAAAGCAAACAAATAGGTGAGCCAGGTGTGTAACATTGAACAAAAATTGACATTCACATTCTTTTGCAACGGAATTGCTAGAAATTGCTCCATCAACAACGTTCGTATGTTTGTTCTTTGTGTGTGTGAGTCGCTTATACACACCAATAACATAATCGACATGTTGCTGTGTAAGCAGCATAATCGAGATGATGCTCACTATTATGTTTGCTTGCAGGGGGAAATAGACACGTACACACATACACACAGTCATACAGACATACAGGACAGACAGAAGAGTGCGTGACACGAGTACACATAGAATCACCGGTGGTGGTGTGGCATCGTGGTGGGATATGTTATGTTTTGACCTTCTTTTTTTTTTGCACACACAAGTATCGTGTGTTGTGTGTGTGTGTGCGTGTAATTCCGATCAGCTGATTTTGACAGTTCGGTTTTGTACGTGTGTTTCCAATATGTTTACAACACAATCGCGGGCCAAGAGAATGTTTTCATAGCATAGTAATAGAAAGTAATCGTTGAACAATATTTTCGTGGGGGGGGGGGGGGGGGGAGTAGCACGTGTAGTGTGTTTCATTTTGTCATCGCTTTTTTTTTGTTTATGTGTGCAATAATAGAGATATTTTAAATTTTTTTCATAAAATTAAAAAAAAAAGATTTTAATGCTTTAATAATATTTTTACCCTTTCTGCGATCGTTGGAAGACGATACGATATTCTAATATTTATGTGTAATGCATAAAATATATAATTTAAACATCCAAATTAAAGCCCAATAAAAAAGCAGCAAAAATAGGATAAAATATGAACTAAATTGGAATAAAGAAACATACCGCCCGTGGATCGTGGATCACAAATACTCATCGCAATGTTTTGCTTCTTTTTTCTTTCTCTTTTTCTCTCTATATACCTACACCATATCGACCATCATCATCGTCATCATCATCCCATCTTCATCGTCTCCTGCGCCACCACCACACAACGTCCTGTGTGTGTCACATCGCCCTGCCCGCTGCTTAATGTGCCTGTGTGTGTGTGTGCGTGTTTATGTCACTGATGAAACTTGAAAATTTATTATGCTGCAAAACACAAACAAAAAAAAAACATTGGATTGACAACGACGAACGCTGCTCTGCAATTGGATTATCAATTGGCCCTTGGATTGGAACAAAAATGTGGTGGACCCTTATTAAATGGTGCTGTCTCTGCATCAACATTGGTTTTAATTAAAAACGCTTAAACAAAATAATTGCCGACTGCTGCTCCGGTTGATAATGAACACACATCGCCCATTAATTCAACGATAAATCAACAATGCGCTCCCTGAAACCTTGCCCTACGATCGATTTTTTTCTCACAATCAATTTATGCTGCTGTTAAAAAAAATCCAATCGGAATTTGTTTGGCGTGACGTGCGTTATTTGTCGGCCCGGGTTCTCCAAATTCCTTATTATACGATCGCCGAAACACACGCCGCCACCATCTCACCATACTACACCATCCATATATATACAT
>KB666132.1:0-23081 GCA_000349065.1 Anopheles quadriannulatus | reverse complement strand
ATATATATGCTACCCATCCTACCTATCATCTTCCTATTGTGTTGTTGTTGATCCGTTCCCCTCTCGCTGTGTGGACTAAAACAAACAGATGCCATACTTGCAGCTTCCGGACGGGGCTAGCATTTTACTGAAGGATGGGAAAGGTTCCATCTCGCACGCCGGCGGCAAAAGCGTCCGGCGGATGATCGTCGTGAACGATGCGTCCGCCCTGCCGCAGGGAACGCAGCGGTAAGTGACACTCACTCACTGTAGCGCCAGTTATTAATTGGATTGATTTGATCGGTTTTTTTTGATAACACTCGGTTCGTGTCGTCTATTTCGCAGGATAATTACCACCGGCGGTACCGCGACGGCCGTTGCCACTGGCCACCAGAAGAAGCACGAAGTTATAAGTGAGCATACCACCACATTCGTTTATTTATTTAAGCGCACGAATCTTAGTTTAGTAGGTTGGGGGTTTAGCTAGTGTGTGTGTGTTTTAGTTCTGTTTGGGTTGATTTTAATTAAGAATTAATTTAGATTTTAAGTTGCGAAATAGTAGCAGCGTATATATTGATAAGAAAAATTAATTAAAATTCCTCCGATAGTAATCTTTTAAGTGTAGTTAGTGTGGCCAAATTTAAAATTTAGAAAAGTAGCAAAAGTGATTTAAAAAAAAGTTAGAGTTTGAAAATTGGTTGAAATTTTGTTGAAAAGAAATGAATTTTAGGGCACAGTTAGAAATACGCGTCAAAGATCGTTAAATCAAGTCGAAAGATATTTTAGAAAAGGGACTCTTTTCATAAAGAGTTAATTAATTTCTGTATGAAGAAATCATATGCTAAATTATGTTATGTGATATTAAATTATGTTTGAATTAAAGTTCCCTTGTAATCCATGGCGGTTTCAATTGAATTTTGCATATTGTTATGCATTTTGAAACGTAGGCTGTATCCTAATGATACATCCCCACCAAAAGTATCAACTTATGTCATAGTTTCCAAGTCACTTTCAAATGTGCACATCATCATCACACTTTTTTCCGGGTCAGTTTCTAATGTGAACGGCATTATTCAACAATCGCGCGAGCCCAGCTGTCACAAATTATGACAACTGTTGAAAAACATCTTGAAAGTTTTGAATAACACGGTTCGCATTGAAAACTGTGCCGGAAAACAGTGTATTCACCACCTGCAAGATGTTTTTCAACAGCTGTCAGATGGTGTATTAGCCTCATAATAAAATTTCAATTCTTCCACATGATTTTCAACACGCCACAAAGAACTGTCAAACTCAATCCAGCTTGAGACGTGTTGAAAATCATGTGGAAGAACTGAAACATTATTGCTGATACAAATACAACATTTTACAGCCGTTGAAAAACATCTCGCAAGCAATGGAAAATGTTTTACACATTGGAAATTTGGCTCGGAAACCCCTGTTTAATGATCAACAAAATCAATTCAATCACACGAGAATATCAGAAATTAATCTAGTACAAAACATGTTCGTATAGATTGAATTACTGACAACACACATACATATTCGTTTAGATGTTCCTTTGTTTCCTAAACTCCTGTTCGAACGGAAAATCCATCGATTTATTAACTACCAGCAAGAAAAGGCAGTAAACGAAAGCGGATTTCCGTGTAAGCCCACGGTCCCATATGCTGCTGCTTGTTGGGGGCTTGCTGTGTGTAATCTTATCTCCCCGAAACCATTCATTTCCGTTGGTTGTCTGCTGTGTTGCATTTGGAAGCGGCGGCCCCCCAGCATATGAGTGGGTGTTACTCCTAATGGTGGGGGGTTTCCGATCAATAATTCAACATATTGATGTGTAGCAGAGAGGAAAGAGGTGTTATCATAGGTATTAATCGGCACAATCCAGTTAGGAGTAGAATGATTTATTTTGTTGTTGGTTCAGTTGGGAATGGTTTATTTTGTTTTTTGGTTTGGCACTTTAATTTAAACGAGGTACACCTCAAATCCTTCTTACTAACGTTTTTACCGTATTTTTGACATATTTTCCTTTTCTCAATATTCACTTCTTTTCCCTGTTCCTTTAACAATTGCTAACATCTACAAATGCACAAACCTCCTCCCGGGATTACTTACACTCTTCTCGTAATGATGGTGCACTTTGGGAAATGGAATTTGCTGCTCGCTATAATGCAACAAAACAACGACACGCGCAAAACCAACTGCGGCCATCAATTAGACCAATCCAATACTACCACTCTAGCGAACGGGCTGATCGATACGAAGACGAAGGCCATCCTCACGACGAGCGGTGCGAGCGCGTTCATGTCCCCGATCGGGCCGATCCAGCTGACGGCGGAAGAATGCAACGACATACTGATGAAGCGGGCGGCCGCGGCCGTCGCTGCGAACAATCAGCACGCCCCCATCAACAACAACGATGGCCAGCATACCTGTAAGCAATTGTGGAGTGGTTTGATTGTAGAAAGGAGAAAAGGGGTGTGTGTGTTTCTAACCCTTTGCACGTATCTCGTCCACTGCAGCGATTTCGGTACAGGTGCAGAAGGTGATTCAAGGGCTGGAGGAGGGAGATGACTCACAGGCCACCACGTCCAACCATCAGATGAAGATCGAGCCCACGCTGAGCATCTCTCCGAAGCTGGAAGCGGTCGAAATGGATTACGTGAGTGTTAGGAGAGGAGTCCACTTTAAAAAGCTTATTTTCTAACAAACGCTTTATGCTTCCCTCGATACAGAATGAGTACGTGCAGCAGGAGGCCACCACACCGACCCCGAACGTCGTGCCGAAGGAGCGCCCGTACTCGTGCGACCAGTGCGGCAAGTCCTTCCTGCTCAAGCACCATCTGACCACCCACGCCCGGGTCCATACAGGTGAGAGTGTATCGGAAATACCGCGCTGTGTACTAGTCGCCGTCATAACACAGTCCTTGTTGCTTTTGCAGGAGAGCGGCCCCACGTGTGCGTGCACTGCGGCAAAGACTTTGCCCACAAGCACTGTCTCAACACGCACCTGCTGCTGCACTCGACCGAGCGCCCGTACCAGTGCCAGGAGTGCAAGAAGAGCTTCACGCTGAAGCACCATCTGCTGACCCATTCGCGGGTGCACTCGCGCGAGCGGCCGTTCGTGTGCGACCAGTGCGGCCGATCGTTCCCGCTGAAGCGCCACCTGGTAACGCACAGCAAGTTCCATGCCGGCGAGCGGCCGTACGTGTGCGCGGACTGTGGGGAAAGCTTTGCGCAGGACGAGCATCTGGTGATGCACTCCCGGTTCCACGGCTCGGTCAATCCGTTCCACTGCCGGGACTGTGGGGCGACCTTCCCGCGCAAGTTCCAGCTGGTGAACCATGGCAAGATCCACGGCCGCGTGCCGCACTCGTGCACGCTGTGTGGCAAAGAGTTCCTGCAGAAGCGCACCCTGGCGGCACATATGAGGTAAGGCGAAAAGGGGTTTAAAAAAAATCATCTCAAATGCTCACATTTGCCCTTCTTTCATTGCCCTCCCAGAATCCACACCGGCGACCAGCCATTCCCGTGCATTGCGTGCGGCGAGGGTTTCCGCACCAAGTCGGAGCTGAACGCACACAACCGCCACACGCACAGCGGTGTCAATCCGAACGCGTCCAACACCACCATCATCACGACCAACACCGTCGTGACGTCGAACGCGCAGCAACAGGCGCAGCAGCAGGCCCAGCAGCAGGCCCAGGCCCAGAGCCAGCAGCAGCACCAGCAGCAGCACATCGAGGTGAAGCAGATCCAGCACTACCAGGGCCAGCAGCAGGTGCAGGACGTGTCGAACGGTAACATCATCACGACGATCGCCGCCACCGGCCAGGGCTCGCCCGAAAACTCGGGCAAGCCGCAGTTCGCGTGCCGCGAGTGTGGCAGCGCGTTCAACAGCCGGGAGGCGCTGGCACTCCATCTGCGCCTGCACACCGGCGACAAGAGCCTTATGACGGACCTGTGTGCGCTGACCGCGGCCCTGCCCGGCCACCTGTTTCCGGCCGTCAATCAAGGTAAGCCCGGCTGTCCGGTCAGCGATGTCGGAGGGTTTTTATTCCTTTAGTTTGCTCCGTATCTTAACAGGGTGTTTTTTTGCGCCTTATCTCAAGAGAGTTTTACACCCTTTGCCGCGAATTCGTTGTAACACAATGACACGAAGCGATTCGAGAAATGGTGCCACAGACACGAGATAAAGTGAGAAAACATCCCGTACTTGCAATGAGTGATGAAGAGGATTCTTGGGTATTTTTAACATAAATTTCTTAATCCAAATGAATGTTTTATGCATTTTGTTAGACTAAATTATAACATCTTTAAAAAAAATCATTAAAAATCATTTTGTTTGGTAAATTGATGCTAACAAAATAGAAAATAGAAAACACTGTTAAGCACATCACTTCAACAATTACACTTCCATTGCTCCTGCACCCACACAATCCGAAATTACTCACGAATACTCTCATTCACTATTCCCGGCGTGAAAGAAGGAGGTTTAGGGCGGCTTGGTATTTTGTTTTTTTTCTTCCTTTTCCTTCACATGTACATTTTTTATTTTGTTTTTTTTTTATGTTTTTTCTTCTCTTTTTTCATGTTCTTCTTCTACCACTACCACTACTACCACTACTAATGCTCTAATTCTACTGTTTTATCACTACTACTTGTTTTGTAATATCTTCATCATTGCCTTTTGTTCCGTTGTTGCTATGCTTTTATTTATTAAAACGTTTATGGTATTATCTATTTATTTTTCTCTACTTTAACATCATTTGTTTTCATGCTTGTTTTTTTTTGGGTTGATTTGTTTTGTATCTCATTTTACCAATCACGGGACTGACTGATTTTAAACTCAAATTTTATTTTTAAATTAAAAAAAAATCATCATTCATAATTTTTTTTGTAAAACTAAAATTTCTAAAATTCGTACGCTTCCATTTGCATCCAAAACACATTTTATTTACATTTATTATCCCTATCCCTCTTACCGTTAAGATATGAAAGTAGAAGAGTACCATCCGATGGTTGAGACCGTGGTGAACGGTGGTGACAGCACGATCATGGCGACCAACAACCCCATAATACAAAACTCTTCCTTTCCAGTACAAATAATTACCTCCTCGGGGCAGGTGGTGCAGCAGATTCAACCGCAAAGCCCTCCCCAGCAGCACCAGCAACAGCTGCAACAGGCGCAGGTTGTGCAGCAGCACCAAACCGTCGTACAGCAGCAGCAGCAAAACCAGCAGCAACAGATCCAGCACCAGCAGCAGCAACAGCAGCAGCAGCACCAGCATCAGCATCAGCAGCAGCAGCAGACGAAACCGAAATCCCACTACTGCACCCACTGCGGCAAGGGTTTTGCGGCCAAGCACGGGCTGTTGCTGCACAACCGCCGCCATCCGAACGGTGGCTGCACGGTGCGGACGCACGTGTGCGAGTGCGGTAAGGCGTTCTTCCAGAAGAACCATCTGATGCTGCACCAGCGTCAGCATCTGGAGCAGAATCAGCGCAGTGGTGGTGGCGGGGCGGCTGGTGGTGCCGGTGGGCAGCAGCAAGCGTCCGCCGGACAGCAGCAGCTCGTTGTGGTAAGCAAATCGTTTGCTGCATTTTGCATATAATAAGGGGAGCCATTTTTTAATTAATTGTATTTTTTTTTGTTGCAGATTCAACAACCCAACCAGGATTCGTTGGTGCAACAGCAGCAGCAGCAGCAACAGGCTGCAGCAGCCGCTGCCCAGCAGCAGCAGGCACAGCAGGCTGCGGCTGCCGCTGCCCAGCAGCAGCACCAGCTGCAGCAGCAGCAAGCGCAACAACAGGCCGTTGCAGTCCAGCAGCAGCAACAGCAGCAACAGCAACAGCAGCAACAACAGCAGCAGCAGCAACAGCAGGGCCAGAACAATCAGCATGCCATGCGCAATCTGGTCATTGCGAATCAGCCCGTGCAGGTATCTTATGTAAAGTTACATTGAAGCTTCCCCTACACGAGTGTGTTGTTGTGGAACGATTTGTGGATGGAACGATGAAAGTAGATGAAAATTAGAATTTTGAATGTTCAAGAAAGTCTGTGAGCATAAAGACCAAACTAATGGTTATTTTGTTGAGCCCCTTAAGCCACTTATTCAGAGCATGTGGATTTATATAAGATTTGCTTGTAATGAGAGGTACCTTAAAGCAATTGCTAAGTAGCTTAAATTGAACTGCAATTCTTGCATATCTGAAAAGACACATCATTTGGAGATTGAAAGATGACAAAATCAAAAGTTGTAAAATGCGTTGGAATTGGCAAATAACATACAGGGCAATTATGCAATTGATATTTCTTAAGAAAATAATTGGTTTCAATTACAAATATCAGACAAAAAATCGAACTTTTCTCATAATTTGATGTAACGATATTTGGATCAACCGATGATCAGATGTACAGGATTTTGCAAATCATTTTCCAATATGAACGTTATTATTCACCGCGTGCAAAATGTTAATCCAGGTCAATCTGACATTTCATTTCCATCGTAATATTTTTTTTAATTTCTTCTGTATGTTTTTCAACACTTTCACGGTCCATTACCGTAGTTTTTTCACCAGTATATTAGAGCCGCATCTATCCAAGATTTCTACAACAATCTCAAAATTATAATTACGTGCATTTTTTTATACATTTCATTACAAAGTCGTATCAATTTGAAAAGGGTAAAGGTCTAGCTTTACAGGGTTTTCTAAGGCACTTTTAAATGTGCACATAATTATTCACCACATCCAAGATGTTTTTCAACAGTTGTCAAATGGCGTATTTACTTCAAAATGAAATTTCAGTTTTTACACATGATTTTCAACATATCACAAAGAACTGTCAAATTCATTCCAGTTTGAGGCGTGTTGAAAATCATGCTGATGAAAATAAAAAAAATTGATTTGGATTAAAATCTTGCACGCGGCGATTTACAATGTTTACATTTGAAACTGACTTGCAAAACCCTGAGTTTTGGTGGGCCGTGTACAGCAAAAATCATATTATTAATTTCGTTACAGGGTTTCCGAGTCAATTTCCGATGTCTAAATCATTTTTCATTGATTGCGAGATGTTTTTCAACAGCTGTGAAAAGTTGTATTTGCATCAATAATGATATTTCAGTTCTTCCACATGTCTCAAGCTGGATTAAGTTTGGCAGTTATTTGTGGCTCGTTGAAAATCATGTGGAAGAACTGAAACATTATAGTGATGCAAACATTATCTCAAGTGCACCATTTGACAGCTGTTGAAAAACATATTCAAGGAGGTGGTGAATAATGATGTGCACATTTGAAAGTGTCATGGGAAACCCCTGTATTAATTTTGAAAATGTTGAACAAATCTTGATGAGATGCGGCCTTAAAGTGTTGAAAATCATACTGAAGGATGGATATGAAATATATGATTTATGTGGATTTATATTTTGCACGCGGTGAATGACAACATTTATATTCGAAAATGGTTTGCAAAACTCTGTAAGCAAAATAATCATCTGAAAATTGCCTTTGCTGTCCAGCATGCATAACATTATTTTACTTTTTTTTTGTAATATTGCATGCCTCTAGCCTGCTTGCTCTAAAAGTGTGTGACAAATATAGCTTTAGAGTGCAACCTTAACCCCTACGAATGTGTTGATACTAATCTGGATTACTACTATCTCTCCCTTTCTTCCCCCCAAAAAAAAAAAACTCACCAAAATCCCTATCCACCACCTCCCCCCTCAATGCGCACACCCCCTTTCCGCTAGGTGCAGGTCCTGGAGGGTAACACGACCCAGGTGATCAAGTACGAGATCATTCACGACACGTCGCGCCAGTCGAACGTCGAGTGAGAAGAGGCGATGCTCCGTATAACCAAACCGGACGGTACGGAGGAAATGAAGAAGGTATTCATACTGAAGAACGAGATGGGATGAAATTTGCTTCACAGTGGTGGCCCTGCTACTAGTGCCGCTGCTGTCGCTGCCGCCCCCGCCACTACTACCGGTGTGGTTGTGGCCACAGCCTCCCACGCCTCCGCCACCGCACCGTCCAGCAGTGCTGCAGCCACCGTATCGACAGCGGCTGGTGGTGGTGGTGGTGGTGGTGCTGGAAGTGAGATGGGAGAAAATCATCATCAGCATCATCATCACCATCCCCACCACCACCACCACCATCAGCAGCATCATCAAGCGCTGGTGGAGGGCGCTGCGGAAGGCGGAGGTGGCGGAGAACAACGTAGTGGTGGAGGTGGAGGCAGTCACTATATGGTGACACAGCAGCAGCAGCATCAACAGCAGCAGCACCATGCAGCAGCAGCGGTTGTAGTACCGGGGGTCATTGAGGAGTCAAATGAGGACGACAAGAGTAGCATCATAATTAATCATTCGCATCAGCAACACCATCATGCGTCCCAGCAGCAACACCATCAGCAACAACAGCAACATCACTACCAATCGCAGCACCATCAGCAGCGCCAGCAGGAGGTAGTGGTGTCGGTCGGGCAGGCGGCAAGCTTGATCTCGCCGAGCGATCATCATAACTACGCGGCAACGGTCACCGATACGCGCCTTGTGTCGACCAGCACCAGTGCCACCTACCACACCTACCATCATCAGCAACAGCAGCATCAACAGCAGCAGCAGCAGCAACAGCAACAGCAGCATCACCATCATCACCAGCATCATCATCATACCTCCGTGGTGACGCTGCAATCCGGTGGCACCACAGCTGCCGGTGGTGGTGCTGATGGGAGCGGCGGACCAGGCGTTCAAGATCAGCGCCACCTGCAGGACGTAAAGCATGAAAAGCTGTAAGAGAGAGAGAGAGCATTATTAGAAGATATGAGGTATGCAAATGTGTGCATACGAGTTGTAGGTAATGTAAAAAAGAGAAGGCGAGAGAGTACCGTTTAGAAAGTCTTTTAGTGTACGTTGAGGAAGGGGTTGTAAGTTGGCAGACAAAACGATCCGCCAAGCTTACGAGAAGCATAACCCAAAACTGAGTGCGCCACCGCTACACACACACACACACACATGCGTGTGTGGTTAAATCGGTTTATTTTAATACTAGCTGCTGTACGTTCCGAGGTGAAGTTTGAACAATCTTCTATATTTTATTACTTTCATTTTGAGCTTTTTTTCTTCCTATTCGATAACTACCACTATATTACGATATGTAAATCAATCCAGTGCACATAGCAGAGAGAGAGAGAGGAGAGGGGGCATCGTAGCAAAACGGTGGTAGTTGTTGGTACAACTTTGTATTTAGATTCTTTATCGATTTGAAAAACCCAAAATGAAAACTTATTCTTAATTTAATGCGCTTGTGTACGCTTTAGTTAAACGAAACGACCGCGCACTCCTTTTTCCCACCGCCGGGGGTAAATGCTTTGAAAAATGACTATTTTTGCGCACTGTGTTAGTCGCCGGTACTTTGGAACTGTAAAAAACAAATATATATCTGTAAAATGAACATTGTACACACATACACACAGGCACACCGCGGCGTTATCGCAATCCTACCACGCATGTATCACGGACGCGCACGAAACCGGTCGACACAGAAGAAAGCCGAAGGGAATTATCAACCTTTTCCAGGCAGGAAAACGATGTTAGGGGAAATGTTGTTTTAATTGTTAGTAAAGCAAAGCAACTGGTAAAAAACGGATTTTCGAAATTTGATTGCTTGTGGTGTCCTGTCCGCGGTGGAGTGTTTTATATACGGGTTTGAAATGATTTTGATACGAACGCGATTCCCTTTATTTTCTATGCCATACATTTCTGTGCAGTGGCTGGAAGGAAGGCACTGCACAATCAATTCGATTCGAATCCATCCTTGGTGCAGAAAAAGCAGTTTGTATGTAATGTAAAATAGGCAGATTTCTCTTGTCCTTTCGTATTTGCTTTCCTTAACCCTTCACATCTAAAAGGTACGAGAAAGTGGAGAGTACATAAGATACAAAGCTTTCGGATTTTCTTTTTCATTTTCGAAGTGTCATAGTAAAGCGGCACACAGAGAAAACCCCGCATTGTGGCGCTATTAGGGTGACGTCAAGGTTCGACTATCTATGTAACTAATCCTAAGTAACGTGCTTGCATGCTTAGACAGAGGTTGTACATAGAGAACGAATGCTTCACAAAACACAGCACAGGGAGAGACGGCACCAGAGCCAGCATTCAATGATGGAAATGCCATTATTGGGTGGTGGCAAACATTGTAAACATCCTATTCAACGCACCTTACACTACCGTGCCCGCACACCATCATTCATATTCTGTATTAGTATGTGGCCATAGCAAAAAAAAGGAAAGAAAGAGAGCACATTTAGTAGCTGTTAAATGAGTTAAGTTAAATACTTGATTTCGTACGCGCTTTTCCTCCCCTCCTTTGCGCAGTGTAGCAGGGTAAAGTAAGAAAATTGGTTTGCAGAGATACTAAAGTTGCTGTTTTTTTTTTTTTTTACAAAATGAGGATAAGAAGCAGATACATGAATTGGGTTAGAATTTGATAAAGGAATGTACTAAGAAAGTAAAACACTACCAACTTTGGTTCTAGCAAGGGCAATAGAATAGAAGGCCAAACCCATCTAGTATAGCTTAATCCTTTTTTTGCGGCGAGACAAACTCTGAAGCATAATTTAAATAATAGCCATAAAATACACCTAGCAAGCATTTTTTTTGTTGTTTTTAGTTCGCAATTTTGGGTTACAGGAATGTATCTCAATTGTGAAGGCGTACAAAACCCCCCGAAATACGGCAAAAAGAGGGACAATGGTGTATAGATATAAATGATAATAGCGAGAGGCCAGCGAAAGAGAGAGAGAGAGAGAGGGAGAGGTATAGAGTATAGCGAAGCAAAATAACACATAGATTTTGATTGGGTTTGATGTAATATTGTTTTCTTGATTCTGCTTAGTTTAAGGAAGGATTTGTATGATTTTAAGCGAGAGGGTGATATAGCTTTTTTCTCGGTTTGGTTTAAAGCGCAGCAAACCCACACAAACACACCGCAAACAGCGCGTGGTAATGTGTGGTTTAATTGCACACTAAGGCGTTAGTGACTAAGATTTCTTTTACGCGCTGCTTAGAAAAGGGCACAAACACAGTAAAAACACAATGAAAAATGTGCAACCTCTCCAGGTGTACGGTGTGTAGTGGTGGAATAAGAAGTGTAAATGTGTGGAATTATGTGTGGAGAAGTGAAAGTGTGTCAGTGTACAATGAAAATATGAGCGCCGAACGATCGTGCCGGAGCGTAATGTAATTCAAACAAAAAGGAGCAAAAAGTGTGTAAATCGAAGGGCTTCTAAAGTCCGGGCTTAGCATTAAATAGTAATTAGTGGTTGTAAGTACTCCGCGGGGGGAATGGGAAAATCGAAAAACACTTTGCACGGCGGTAGTGTGTGGTGTAGTAGGAGGTAGGTAGTAGTAGTAGTGTGCAAAAGAATGTAGAACAGCATAACTGGTCAAATGTGTAGCAGTAAAAAGAAAAGAAAAAGGAAAACAAAAAGGGTGCAACATAACATACTATTGTGTGTGAGTGTGTGTCGATAAGAAGGAGAAAGGTTTAGTTAAGCAAAGAAATGGAGGGAATGTAATTTTTTAAAGTACACAACAGCGAGACAGAAAGAGACAGAGATGGAGAGTAACACACGTACACACCGACACAACAGCGGAAAAATCAATAGACTCTGTAAGAGAAGCTTTTCGTTCGTTAGCGCAAGATGAGTGTGTAGTGTCGTTGGTTCTTACTACTCTTACAACCACCCCCCCCCCCCCCCCCCCTCTCCCCAAAAAATGCACCCACTTTACTAACTATTGTTAAGCGAAAACTATGCAGGAATAAACAAAACACGAAAATGTAATAAAAATACATCTTGAGTAAACACACAAATTCAATGGAAGCAGGAGGATGATGCAGGAAAGAAGAAAGGGGTTGTTTGCATTTTCTTGGCAAAAGAAAATGCAAATTGTCTGAACGCGAGAACCTGTGTAAAGTGCATCCTGTGCAAATTTGTGCGACACAAGGTGTGGATAAATAAATGGAATATTTTAACTATAATCTTTTCGTTTAACTGTGTTGCTACAATAATTGGCACATTTATTGTAGGTTATACAGGAAGTAAAGAAAGTTTCTTATATTTTGCTATTTTATTTGAAGATAAAGATTTTTATATTTATGTGGTGGTGTTGCTTGTTTCAATAAGTCACACTTTTCGATTTCTTATGTCTTTCACACCTCATTGTTGCTTCCCTTTTTTTTCTTGTTCGACTAAATGATTATAACTTTTGATCACTTTAATTGATAATTGTGCTTTAGTTATTCTATTTGCTTGAATAATTGTATTATTTATTACTTGTTTTATATTTTCTTATTAAAATACCATACAGCAAATGCGCACAAATTGGTAATCATTTTCTTCTATTATTTGATGCCTAAAGAATAGTGATGGGAAAAATGAAGTTTTCTTCGTAATCAAATCCGGCTAGCTCCGAAGTTTTCTGGAATCGATTCCGGTTAGTAGGTTCGGAATCAGTTTCCAAAATCGATGCCGGAATCGGAATCGGGCCCGGAATTGAAATCGGCTCCGAAATCAGATTCGGCTTCGAAATCGGTGTCGGCATCTCCATAAGAATCGACATTTCGATCCAATGATTTCGCTTCTCATACTTCTTATTTCTATTCAAGAGCTGATTCTCATTCCAGAACTAATTCCAATTCTGGAGTCAATTTTGATTCCGTTACCGGAACGAATTGCGATTCCCAGGTCGACTCCGATTCCAAACCCGATTCTGATCGCGGAGCCGATTCCGATTCCAGAATCGATTCTGGATCAAACCCCGGAATCGGCTCGGGAATCGTCTCCAGAATCGGCTCCGAAATCGGAATCGATTCCAGCTCCGGAATTGATTGCGAACACGGAATTGGAACGTGTTCTTCTTGGTTTGGTACATCTGAGAAAATATATATTTGAAAGTTTTGTTTGCTTTATTTTAATTAATATTATTATGGCTTCGGTCATATTTTGCTAAAAAAAGACTTGTTTGTATTTTTTTTTAAATTTTCTTTAAGAACTTCCATGAATCCCAAAATTTAAGCCGAACTGTTGCTGGGGCATTGTTTGTAAAATTAAAAGTGCTCAACTACCCTTCAATACAACGCACCAAAGCGAGACAGCAACAATAACAAATGGATTGTGTGTTCGTTTTCGCTTTCATCTAGTTTGCGTCTTTTTTTCTTGGTCCGCAGCCCCACATGTGTGAGGCGGTGTTTTTGAAGCAATTATTTTCACTGTTTTATCTTTAAATAACTGTGCGATAATCTTATCTATAAACAATCCCAGTTTTTATAGGTTTGCAGCTGTGCGAAAATCAAAGCCTTCCTTTATTTGTTTACATTTTTACGGAGCATTTTCTCGCCACGGATGCGTCACGCACACAATCACCTCCACTCGTAGTGTTCAGCTCACCCATCCGTGCGTCCTGCACGCGGTGGCAGTGTATTGGGAAGCGTGTGTGTGTGTGTGTGTGTGTGTGTGTGTGTGTGTGTGTGTGTGTGTGTGTGTGTGTGTGTGTGTGTGTGTGTGTGTGTGTGTGTAGGAAAGGGTAAGAATAAATATGTGCCTACGCGCGTGTGTGTGCGTGCGTATGCGTGTATTTGCTCTCCGTCGTATCTCTCTCTCACTCTCGCTCGCGCGCTCTGTTGCTCCATCGAGAGAGAGAGAGCACCGCGGAGGGTTCCAAAACAGCCGCAGCAGCAGCAGTGGTGTAGTAGTTTCTCGCTGGGACACCGAAAACCAAACACGCAATTTGTGTGTTTTGTCCGCTAACAAATCCTTTCTCCGACGAAGGGTGCCGCGTTGTAAAGTGAACGATTGTCAACGAACTGGTGGTAGCTGGACGGGACAGGGTATTAGCAGGCAGAAGAAAGTGCCAGCAAGTGGCGAACAACGAAACAATTGCAAAACGAAAACACTCTAATCCAAGTAGGGCTGCGTGCGTGCGTGCGGGTGTTCTATGTTGTGCTGTAATCGATGGTTGATGGTCAGAGGAGGAAAAGATATCCGCGAACCTGTGCGAGCGTACGTGTGTGTGTGTGTGTGGGGGGACGAAAAACGGCAAGAGACAGACAGACGGTCGCCAGCACTGAAAGGGTGGCAGTGAAGCGAGTGTTGTGGTGTAGTGGGGCCGCAGTGGTGGCAGCGGAAGGAAAAGCTGGCCGATCGTTCTTGGCCCAAGATTGGGGCAAGGTTTATGGGGCAGCGAAAGTGAACAGCCCGTACCTGCGTTGAACCTGCGTTGAAAGTGCAATTTTCCAACCCAAGTGGTTCCATTGGTCAGTGGGTTTTGTGTGCATGCATGCATGTGTGTGTGTGTGTGTGTCTGTGGGGCAGTTTGCTGTGGGGGAAAACCTTGCATCACGGTTTTTGTTGGGAAAACCCCGTGCATCGGTGGGCAGAAAGGTGGTGAAAGAATGTTCTGGTCCAACCGCGCTGTGTTGCCGATAATGAAATACACGACATTCGTCATTGGGACTTCATTGTAAATGAGCAAGTAAGTACATTACAGAAATTACACTGGAAAATGGATGAAAAGATGGTTGGGAATTGATAATGGATACTTGAGGGCCGTATCGTAGTAGACATGAATGGAGGTCGCTGAGTTCTTCTACCCAACAATAACATCCTTTTTGGGGCTTTCTGGATACGGAATATCAGCTAGATCAGCATGCTAAAGGTCTTTTCCACCATTTCGAATTGTTTTGGCACCATTTTCCATTTTCTATTGTCTAGAGGCCCCTATAAAGAGGTCCCAAGATGTCCAAATAACTCTTGTATATAAGCGTTTCGAGGCACACACTACATTCATTTGTTAATTTTGGTGGTGTTGTCATCCCTAATTTCTTTAGATTGTATTATTTTTACCATTTTTCGCAAGGCCTGCACTATTCCAAGTATTTTTCTTTACGATTTACTACTTTTTATTAATCATCCATGATTAGAAGAGTAACTCAGAATTAGACCCAGGCCGGTGTTAGCTGCTGACTTCTCCTACACAGTGTTAGGCTCTAGAGATCCACTATCCAGACTGACTAGATCCTATGACGGTTTAGGAAATAAGATTTTTAAAATGATCTTTGAAAAATTGAAGATTTTTTTACATAGAACCTTTTGATCAGCATTGATTAGTTTCTCACAGGATAGGAATTAGTTTTAAGTATGGTTATGTAGGCTCGTTGAAGCCTCTAGATGTCTTAATGAAATAAATAAGAAATACGAAAATAGGACAATATTTCCTGACTCATTCTTCTTGACTGAATTCTTGCAAATCTGCAAGCCAATGTTATCTTTATTCTTATTCTGTCATGGATTTTTTTGGGTTGGAGTTCGCCTCGGCCTGATTTACTATCCTCCTAGTAGTTAGCGATTAACGAACGAATACTGAGCCTATTACGAGTGAGATAGGCTAAAACCTAGGCATGGGAAATGTGTCTCTAGTTCAGAGCCTAGCCCATACCCTAATATCGCACAATGTCTGATGGAAATGATGCATCAGATGATTTAGATTTTCTCGGCCAAATTGACACTTTGTACTACGTTTTGAATCTATTTCATAGATAATCTATCAGACCATCAAATGAACTTGTGAGGAAAACCCAAATTTTTGCATCCGTTGTTCGTTGCCTCGGCAACGCTTCTTCGAAGTAAATTGATTAATTGATCCAAAATTAATTTGCATGAGTACTACAGGCTTTTTCAGACGACATTAAAATAAAGAAAACCTGATCTATAGGTGACCAAGAGTGAAAAAAAACTCACAATAATTAGATTCAAAAAGACTTCTGCAGAACAACGTCTGTTTTTTTATATTTACATCATTAAACTTTAAACATTGTTGCCTATATCAGGCCAAATTCACTTGAAATCTATTATGAAAAGCAATGCGAAATAGAACAGGAATGATAGAACAAGTAGATCTGCACAATGGCTGTCTGAAATCATTGTTAGGGTTATTATACACAAGATCAGGATCGCCTAATAGTGAATCAGGAGTATTGACCACAAGAAGCCTTCAAACTTCTGTAAAGTAGGAAAGGATCATATCGCAAGTACAACTATTCAGTAGAATTAGGGAAGAACCCTAAATATAGCAAAGGGTTAGTTTTGTTGAAATTTACATGATCATTTTAGATCATGATAGATTGTTAAACCCATGTACCTAGTGTAACAGATGCGGGGTACAAACCTAAGGCGAATCTTACATCGCACTACGGTGTGAACATTATCTTCTTTAAAAAAATCCCACAAAATTGACCACAAAACCCGACTGCCGTTTGGTAATTAGATCCGTGTATCCACCTATATAAACCCATTCGAGCAGCTACTTATCCGATACGATTCGATGTGTACTTATCGCTCTTGTTCTCGCTCTCTCTCTCTCACTCTCTCCTCCCACTAGGTAACCGAGTTGCTGTGGGTGGCGTTGGCGGGCATTGCATAATTCTTACCAGCTGTTGTGAATTGCGATAGGAATTGCGCGTACGCTAACGTTGTGCAACGCAGTGCAACGCATCAGTACAGTTCCTTCCCAACGCCACGCGCACAAGTTCTCGACAAAAGATCGCACAACGGTAGCAAGATCACGGGCGCAGGGTGGCCAAAAACAGCGAGCTGCGTTTGTTTACTGAGGTTCTGATCTGTTTTGTACGCGTGAATGAGTAAAGTGTTTGAATTGCAGCAGGGGGGAAAAACGATCGTTTATTGGTGTGGTGGGTCAGAGGTTGGTTAAGTTTTCGTTTGATTGAGCCAAGCTGTGTGTTAGTTGGGATAGGGGTATGTAGCAGTGCAATCGTTTGTTTCATTAGTGCGTGTTGGGTGATCGCGTTTAAAGAACAAACCATCAATCAATTTGCAGTCGAACGTTCTTGAAGGGGGAAAGGCTTAAGGTAAGTTCCGAATCCCATTTATTATACAAAAACTATCATGCTTGTAAATGCTTGATTTGGAAAATCAACGTTTCAGCGCTGGTGCGAGCGTTTTAGTGCGCGTTTTCCGCGATGTAATCAAATGAATATTTATGTCGAGCAGGATTCGTTGAATCCGGTTGCTATGCTTAAGCAGTGCTCCGTTCTATCCCCCTCTCTAGTGGTTCGACACACGCACACAGAGCATTTGCAAAACGCGGGGTGAGTGCGAAATTATGCTCGTCGCTGCTGGAAACAAAGAAATATGACCAGATGTAAGCATTCCTTTCTATTCGATTTTTCATTTCGCTCGCCCGTAAACGCTGGGTAGTGCCTAGTGCTGCGAAATGAAGTTCCGAGAATTGGAACAATTTGAACGTGACGCACTTGCGCTTCACTCTTGAAGCGGTATCACAAACCGGGGAAACTGTACTGTTTTGTAAGTAAGAGTACTTATTGAGTTCTCTAGAGAGGTATTTGGTGTTCTTAAAGCTTTTTAATATCTTGCCCTGTTTGGGTATTTTAAATTGTTTGGCTATATTTGGCAGCAAAATGGCAAGAATTTGTTCCTTTCGAGCATCTTTTTCTGATTGTACTTGGATTTCTTTTCACTTTTTCATTACATTACCAGTACATTGGTTGCGTTGAGAATTATCAAGAATTTTAGTTATTTTAGTGGATTTTGTTGTACCAATTGTATAACTTCCGGCGCTTTTCTTTGGGTTACAGTCGTTAAGCTACTACTACAAGGTATTTTTTGGAGATTACCCATGGGATAATCCTTCAGGAGCTTCAGGTCGTAGCTCCAAGAAATAAAATTGTTTACAAATTATCATTAAAATTTTAGCATAATTTGCTAATTTACTTACAAGTCAAAATATTTCTTACGAGAAATTACAAAAACTGTATTAAATTTTATTGCTCTTAAATATTACTTCTCGCATTAATAAACTTAAAAATGGTAAACCAATTGCAAGTTGTTATAATAAGTCTTTCGACTGATCAGGATATTTATGCTAAACAATATTACTTTAAATTTACGCCTAAATGTATGCACGTTGCTATGCACAAAGTCCTTAATGTGCTTTAAACTTATAGATTTTCACCCACATAAGAGAGATCTATCATATTTTGCTGCATAAAGCACAAGAATGCTAATTGAACGCATATCATGAATGAACTTATCGGATTGGTTTCGTGGAATCAATTGTTGACAGCGTTCATCTCTTTCATAAAAGTAAATTCCTCTATGAACAGGCATACTAGATTGACTTTCGATGATTGAGATTCAATCGTTATCTGTATAATTTTCTCGGTAGCTGCCGGGAGACAGAACGCTTGATGATACTACAAATCAATACACTGGACAAGTGGACAAAGGCGCTACGTTCAGGCAGAGAGGAAAGGAAACTATCGCAGAAACGGTGCATAGAAACGGTCCTCCTTTTTACTGCAACTTCGCTCGACAGTTCAAGTGCGAAATCACAGCAGTGAGAACAATTGGAATTGCTCTTCCCCCGGGCGGTGGGCAGTGGTGGAAAACCAACGACACAAATAATGTGGAAAAATCGATAAGCATCCTCCAGAGGGCCGTCAGGTTGTAAGGCCATCGATTTCCTGGATAGCCTTCCGATTTCCCAGGACACGTACCCCAGTTGCTTCCCTTTGGCGCCTTTGTTCGTGCCCCAATTTCGGTCACGTGTAATCGTCAATCTCCTGTCGAAATCCCCGTTCACGTTCGTTGGGATGTTGGCGTCGTTGGAAAATCTTGCTGGAAAACTGCACCGGTAAGCCGAGCATAACGTCGTGTGCCGTTGTTGAATTATAAATGGCATAATTATGGCTGGCGCCTGATTGCTGCTGGCAGATAACCGTTGACAGTGACGTTTGTAAAATAAACAAATAATCCGGAATCACAATAATGCTGCTTGATTCTATGTACTAAATGTTTGTTTTCCTTCCCAAAGAAAATCACAACAAGCGTCTGTTACGGCCATTAAAACCCGGATCCAAACCACATAATCATATCCCCCATTTTATGCAGTGTCGTTATCAAGCCATAATGGTCGGGGTGTGCTCTATTTCCCAATCGGGCGCCGTTTCGCAATTAATGGCTGTTGTGGTGCGTAAATGCGTTTTGTTTGTAAACATTTTCCAGCTCACGGGGGGCGAAAACAAACTTTTTCGTTTGTGATTCTCTCTCTCTTGCATTCGCTCTTCCCTTGTGCTGCAGTTCTTCTTTTGCTCTTTTGCTACGGGTTTGAAGGATGTTTCTCAATTACTGAAAAATCTCTCTTCGCTCGCCTGTGAGGGACACAAGGCAAGGTGTGTTGTAGGCACTACTTGTTTTCGATAGCGTTATGCAAATGTTTTCGCCAAAAACAGCTGTAGAAAATACAAATGATTGTTTGAAGATTTCCATTTTTCGGGATAAAAGCTGTTTATAAGTTCTGTTTTGATGAATTAATTAATTAATAAATCAGATTGTTCCACATCTCATGGAGATATTCTTCAATTGTTGTTGTCCCTTATGGACGTGGAGTGAGCACAATGTCTGCCCTTCTGCTCTCCTGCTGAGAGAGGTTTAGAAATTGCGTTGTTGTGATTTAAAAGCAACGATGTAAATATTGTGGTCCAATTTGGGAGTGAAAAGTACAAGTCATCTACATACCATCTGTTTGCTCAATTTTAGAATTTATTGACTTATTTTTGAAATGTCGTAACCTTTGATAATTCCGGTTAATAAATTAATTTTATGAAAATTGCCATAAAAAATGAAACTAATCCTTCTCAGGTCGTTTTTCTTTTTTCCCCCAAAATGCATTTCTCAACCGTGTTTGCCATCCTGTATCTGTGTGTGCCAGTTTTCCCATCTCACCAACACCATCGCACACAAAATATAAAGGGACGTGTTACAAAAAAAAAAAAAAGAAGGAAACAAACAATCGCAAAGAGTCCTGGGGCCGACGTTCCCGGTGGCCTCAAAAAAATCAAAACACAGCAGCACAAAAACTGTGTGAATGTCAGCTCCATACATTGACCGGACCTGATTTTGGGGTTTTCCCTTTTTGGCGTGCGGGAAATTTAGCACTGTTTCCGAGCGAACAAAGTGAACCGAGAGCGAGACGTTGGGTGTGCGTGCGCGGTTGTGAAAAATCTGAAGCTGCGCAGTACGTTTGTTATTATTATTGTTGCCGTCTCGCTTCAATCGATTTTTCCGTCGGGTGCGAGAATTTCGGAGAGCAATTGCGCGCGCGTTCGCTCCCATCGGTCCACACGCACCGCCATCTGGTGGCCGGTGTGCGAAGCTCGACTCTCGACTAAGTGGTTGTGTGAGGCTGGTTGAACGTTATACTAAACCCATTATGGCTTCTCGATCTGTGTGTGTGTGTTTGTGTTTGTGGTGGTTTCGGATGGTGTTGCTGTGCAAGGGCTAGCAGGTTGCTGCTACCAGCTGTTTTGTGTTGTCAAACTTTGCTTTACTCCCCACCTGCTACCGCCTCCGGTCCTTCTTCCCACTTGAGTGGACAGGGTTGAAAAACGTTTGAACGATTTGTGGGGTGTATTGCTCTCGCCTGTGTCTCTCTCTCTTTCTCGCTCTGTATCAATTGGATTTCATTGAACGCGCGCGCAATTGCGTCGAGAAAATGGATTTTCTCGCTTGTGTGTGCCACAGAACTGTCGTGACGTAGAATATCATACTGGGATGGAGGAAGTGTTTGTTTTCAACATACTTAATTTGGTTCCAAAGTATTTAATTTTCAATGGTGGGAATTAGGTCACTTATGATAATTTAATTATTGATTAATAATAATAAAATTAATCATTTTTAAAAGGTAAAATGAAGCTTGTTATAAGATGTTTGCCATTTGGTCTTAGAACAATATTGTTATAAGTTAGCTTTAAATAAACATTATGCGATGTTCAGATCGTAGCTGTAGCAAAGCACTTGTCCAATCTTCGCAGTAGATTCTTACATGGTTACGGAATTTATGGAGATATACTTCAGGTACGTTGATACTTACTGGGTTTTCCGCGTCAATTTCCGATGTCTACAACATTTTTCATTGATTGCGAGATGTTTTTCAACAGCTGCCAAATGTTGTATTTGCATAAAAATAATGTTTCAGATCTTCCACATGATTTTCAACACGTGTCAAGCTGGATTGAGTTTGACAGTTCTTTGTGGTGTGTTGAAAAATCATGTGTAAGAACTGTAACTTTATTATGATGCAAATCTATCATTTGACAGCTGTTGAAAAACATCTTGCAAGTGGTGAATAATGATGTGCGCGTTTCGAAAATGACTGCGAAAGTCCTTTATTTGAATATGCTGGTTTTATTTTGGTCTAAGATTTATAGCATATCTGTTAAACAATTCGAAGATTCTGCGACGTAATGATTTTACTAGCATGTTAAGTGAAATCCAATTATTCATTATTTTACCTTTTTTCCCTTCGCATGTAAATTAGCCCTGACGGTACTAAGCGTGCTTAGCAGTTGATATATTTGTAAAGGAGAAGATTGCGTAAAATGGCCACCTTACATATCCTTGTACATTTATGTTGAAAAAAATAGTTATGTAAATCACAAAAAATGTTAAGTAATGGTCAGTTCCTAGATAACGCCGCTAGATTTATATATTTCACTCAAGAATGGATAGTTATTAATAAATAAAATGAACATTAGCAACTTGCGTTTTGATTATAAAAACCTTTATTTTATAACTGAGTTTAATTTAATTCGTCAAACGGTGTACATTCAACACCTTCAATACAATTGAATGCATCAGCTTCATTACTTCGTTTGCCGGCCCATTTTGCCCCATCTGCTCCTACCGCTGGTTATTGTATTATTGCCCTCGTAAAGCTCAATCGGAGGCAAACCCCGCTCAACAATACAGATGCATTCGGCCGCAGTTACATTACGCAATGCATGCGGAACCACACTTCCTTCCTACGTGTGTGTTCGGTTGCGGGTCGTTTGCTTCGCTTGTCCCCGAGCCGTTTGGATGCAGTTATCCCAGGAGGCGGGGAAACCATTACTGCCGGTAGGGGTGGTCTTACTGCTATTGTCACACTCCGTCCGTTTCCTGATGCGTCCTTCCGGAATCTCTCCCAGGGGTTGTGCTTACTGGGGATTCTGTCACTGACATGGAACTGCATCGATTAGCCGTTTGGCAGCGGGGGTAGCTGGTCGCTGAGATGGAGATGGCAGACGAGGGAATTATGCATTCAAGATGCACTGCTGCACTGCGTGTCAGGCACAGGGGCTACGATCGAGCAGTGATCGAGTTGAATCTCGGTGTGTGTTTGGTGTGCGGTGGTTGGCGTTGCTGTGCTGAGTGCGTTATAGACAGAATCCGTCCGCTCCATCGCTGTCGGTAGGCACACGCCGCCTTTTGTTACGTGTGAATGTGTGTCGTGAGAATGAATAATGAGTCCGGGCGGTTGTGAGGCCCTTTAATCGATGATTTAATCGATAGCTAATCTACTGTGGCCATAGATGTTTACTCACAATTGCCGGAGGAATGTGTGGGATGCATTTGTAGGAGTTTTGTTTTGGGTTTGTGTTTGCAAATGCGCATAAATGTTTTTTTAAGGGCAAAGGTCACCTAGCTGCGTGAGAAACACAACTTTAAATAATGCCATTCAGAGGATGACAATATGTTTTCAATATTTTATGTCGCAGAACGCCATAAGAAGTAAATTTATAATTTGTTTACGTTCGTTTTAATCCACTATTTGAGACAAAAATCGTTGCAATGTCTAATGGTCATTGTTATGCATACATTTGGGCGTTTTTTTCACTCAAAGCACGGTGGAATATACTGCTAGCAGGTATAAACATTGTTAATTGCATTAATTTTCTTAAAATATAATTTATAGATTAAATGTTGTATGCTACTTTTTATTTGTAACATTCGTTTTAAATTATTTCTTTATTTGATACATGTAAATTCTCTTTATTGACGTGTTTTCTACAAAGGTTGAACATCGACTGCCTTGCTCCCGAATTCTCTCGCTTTTATAGTTCATTATACCATCAGGGTTGTCGAACCCATTTTTTCAATTCACATTCGGCCCTCCTGATGTTTCTTCCGTCTCGGAAGTTCCTTCTTCTTCTCCCTCTTCTAGCTCTGAATCTATGTC
>KB666121.1:267205-279275 GCA_000349065.1 Anopheles quadriannulatus | reverse complement strand
TTTTTTTGGATCGATTCGATAATCCAATAAAAAGTTATCATAAAAAGAATAAGCAAAACATACCCGGGTAGGTGGTTATAGAAATGAAGGTTAATGTTCTCTTTTATCCAAGATTCACTGTAGTTCATTTATTCAAAACAGCAAAGCAGCTTGCAACCGAATACAGTATGGGATATGATTACAAACTCACTGCGCAAATATGAGAGATAGTTACCAAAGCTAAAGATTAAACCTTTTCTCACACGATGATCAGACTGTCTACAAGCGAATGATCCCACGCTTCCCTCAATCTTCTGATCCTTTCTTTCCTGGAAAGTGTTCATGACTCGTTTTATTGTTATTTTGAACAGAGAAACAGCGCAAAGCGCGCCAGCTCCGTCGGCTGCGCAAGTGGCTGATGCCGAAGAATGCGATCGTCGCCCTGCACGAGTTGCAGGGCCCCGGCATGACTGAGTTCACCATCAACACGAACGGACAGGAAACCAAGGCAGAGCTCGTGATCAACAACGTCCGGTATGAGGCGACGGCGCCCAACAAAAATCTCGCCAAAGCCCAGGCGTCCGAGAAAGCGCTGCGCGATCTCGTCTTTGCGCAGATGGCGCGAGTCAAGCAGCAGCGCAGTGCGGGTGCCCCTAAATCTACCACCGCTTCCAACACCGATGACAACGTGGATGGAGCAAACGGCAACAGTAACGGCGACGGCAACGATGGTGCCGCCGCTGCCGGAGAATCCGAACCGATGGATTGCATCGAGTCGGAGGACTTACCGATGGAGCATCTGGCTGCGTTTGCACTTCACAAACTCTTCACCCAGTGGGAGGCGGAAGGGTTTGAAGTGCCGTTCATAAAACCGTCCCGGACGAAGGTGGTGCCCGCCGCCAGTGGACAGACGGCGCCTGCCGCCAATGCTCAGCCCGAACAAGGCGGGGGGATCATGCCTAAGGTGACGAAGACGGTGGCCGATTTACCATCGGACGCTTCCAAGCGCCACCCAACAGCACTGTTTGCATATGTAAGAAAAAAGGAGGAGGTTCTTCTCACGTAACGAGAGTAACCGTTGAGAGTTAATGTCTATGTTCTTTTTGCTTTTTTTTTTGCCTAGATGCGCCCACAAATAGCATACGAAGATCTCGGCTCCAACAATGACCAGACAAACCGCGAGTTCATTGCCGGCCTGCGGTCGGACGGGCAGTACTTCATCGGCAAGGGACGTTCGAAGAAACTGGCTCGCAAGGCGGCTGCGATCGATGCCTGCAAGATACTGTTTGGTGTAGAGTTCGACGAGAGTGTGCTGCAGGGTTAGGCGTATAACAATTAGCATACAATGGCATGTAATTGTATAGAGACGTGAATCGTATGCTGATGGGGCTATTTAACTTAATTAAGCGCTTTTTAACTGTAACTTTTAACATTTTTTTGTGGTATCGAAGGACGTTTAAATCATTTTTATTCGACAATTCTGTTAGCTCCTGAAAGACAGGACCATCCAAGTTAGAGGACTTTTACCCACAGGACTGTCACGTCTCGAAAACCTTACGGGCTGGCATTTCCGCTCAGGACGTAATGCCGTCACGCTCACGTAGAAGAAGAAAAAAGCATACGTAGAGCAAAGAAGTACACGTTGACTAACATAAACTTAGAAAATATTGATTGATTCATTTCCTACTGTACACAGCTTTGTCCAAGATTTTTTAAAATAATAACTAAGCTATTAAGATTAGCTTTCAGCCGCACCCCAAACTTAAATAAATTGAACAAAAACACAAATTTAACCGTGTGGAAATAAGGAAACTCGCGATGCAGGAGGACAAAAAATATATTCGCTACCGTAAAGAGAAGCATCATACACAGCGTAAAATTTACTCTAAAGAATACATGTCTACAGATGTTAGCTAAACATGAAAGAAGATAGACTGTGAAATAGCAGCGTAAACCAGAACCAAACAATGAGAACTGACAGGTACACAAACGTGCGCATGATTGAAAATTTGTTTGTATGACTATATATAATAAGGTGTACGGTCCCGTCGTACAGTCGGCTAGTCGAACGACTCAATAACATACTCGTCTTGGGTTCAAACCTTGAATGAACCGTCCCCCCGTAGCCAGGACTACTATCATCTGGCTGTGTGGTACTGAATAAGTCTCGAAGGTCGTTGCGGTGTGCTTGTAGATTTGATTCCAATGGATTTATCTATACGTTTAATAACTTTACTCGTGCTGATATTATTTATTGGTAAATATTAGTGGTGGGCGGGTCGACCCGAACCTATCGGGTCGGAGCCATCCGTAAGCGACCCGGAGTCGTTCGGGTCGACCCGAAAGGTACAAGTAGGTTCAGTGGGTGCAACTACTCCGGTAGGTGCGAGAAAGCATAAGCGACTCCGACCCGTTGGTGCAACGAGTTCGGGTCGGGTTGGGCCACGGTAGGTTCAATACCCGACCCGAACTCGCCGCACCCATGGGTCGGAGTCGCTTATGCTTCCTCGCACCTACTGATCTTGCGGGTCGACCTAGCGCACCCGCTGCACCCACGGGTCGGAATCGACTCCGGCTGGCTCGCACCCGACTCCGGGTCGGGTCGTGAAATGAATCGTATGACCCAACACTAGTAAATATGTTCACCGCAACAAATTTTCAATTATGATGAAACTTGCTTATTTTGCAAAAAAAGTTTGTAGGATATGTTTACCAACGGAACAACAAACTTTGCCTGGACACAAACCGATAAAAGATCATTCCAAAAACGATCTATTTAGAGAATTCGCCTTTTTTTGGTTTCACTTTTTTATTAAATTTTGATCAAATTCACATCAAATTGCAACATAAATGTATAACATAAAATTTGCTTCCCGCCATTCCCTATCACGCCCGCCCGCTAATCTTGCCCGACAACACCGGATGGATTGCACGTACACGCCAACCAAGCAGTGGCGGATTTAACGGTGCGCGGACTGAGCGGCCGCGGTGGGCCCCGTCAATATAGGGGCCCCGTGTATGGTAATTCCAGCATATAGAATAGTGTGTACAGTAGTCTCAGCAAGAGCTTCTTTGCTAGATAGGGACCCCATGGATGAAGGGACTCAGAAACTATAGGGGCCCAGTACAAGGATTCTGAGCACCCCCCCCCCCCACCAAACCATTAAATTGTGTTTGATTCAAAACGTAATGCCACCATTACAAATACCATTACAATGACTATGACCAACGGCAACGGTCTGGGCATTTTGCTAAGGTTTGCGCCAGGGGTACGAGCTTGCCTGTTTCCTATTCAACTTGGCGTTAAGAAGGGTCATCCGGGGCTTGAGGGTGGAGGAACCATTTTCTATAAGTCAACCCAGATTCTGGCATACGCTGATGATAAAGACATCATCGGTCTGTAGCTCTCTTATGTAACAGAAGCCTACCAAGGGATCGAGCAGGCGGTATATTGGATTGCATAAAGAGACAAAGACCAAACTGAAGGTGGTAACATCAGCGGCCCCAGCAACAACAATTCAAAACTTACGTAGGCGTGACGTACGTTCTGGGACTATAGACTCTGTAAAATCTGACGAAACCTTCTTGGTCGCGTTCGAGAGCAAGGTGCTCAGAAGGATTCTTGGCCCCGTATGTGTGGAAGGACATTGGAGGCTCCGATATAACGACGAACTATACGAGATGTACGGCGACCCCACTGTCGTGAAGCATATCAAGCTCGGCAGGCTCCGGTGGGCTGGCCATGTTGTACGCATTGATACCAACGACACAGTTCGTAACGTCTTTTTAGGCTGTAAAAAAACTTAAAAGCGTTTTGCAATACCTCTTGGTCTGGTCAAGAAATAGAACAAGGCCGATGCCTACTAGTGATGGGTAAATACAATTTTTTCCGGAGTCGGATTGATCCGACTCCGGCACCCCTCGGAGTCGGACTTGGAGCTACTCCGGACTGTTTAGGGGGGTGCGTACTGGAAAACCCTCGGACTCGGATCCGAAGTGATCCCGAGTAATCCGGAGTAATCCGGAGTAATCCGGAGTGATCCGGAGTAATCTGGACTGATCCGGACTGATCCGGAGTCGAATCCAGTTATGATCCGGAGCCGGAGTATTATTTTGCGCACCGGAGTCGGAGTTGATCCATAACTCCGCTCCGGATTACCCATCACTAATGCCTACGCCTGATCTGTTTAATATCAAGTGCTATGGATAGAAATGCGATCCCTTTTATTATTGCTTTTCTCCTGGTGAGGGCGAATTGGTTGCATTGATTGCGGGCGTGGGGATTTTCCTTTGGGCAGAACTGTACCTAACACTTGAATCTTCTGGTGCATGTTTAGAATGTATCCCTGCATTGTCAAATGGCTAAGGTTTCTGCTTTTTTAATTTATTGCCCGGTTGAAATTGGTGACGATCCTGTGTTTTAGGTTTCATTTTTTATGATCGTGCAAGTCAAGAAGAACTAGATGGCCTTACAGGATGCGTGACATATTCCTAGACTTATGCTGTTTATCGCGCCGATGCACGTCGCCAGGGCACTTAAAAAGGGTAACAAGCGTTTTGAGCGGTTTGCTCATTTTAAATTTGAAAATACTATCTGTTAAGTTTCAAAAAGAGATCGTCGTGGCGATCGCTCGTAAGGAGAAATTGAATTAAATGAAATTCATAAAATAAAGGTGTCGCGTTTGCAACATAGGCCGTCCACAAGAACAGGGGAGGCGTGATAGAACCAAGTTGAGGTGGCAAGATGATGTGAAGGCATCCGCAATTAAGGCCGGAATAACGAATTGACAGACGAAGGCGTAAGACCGTGAGCAGTTTCGGACACTCCTGCGACAGGCCAAGACCGCTAAGCGGTTGTAGCGCCGGATAAGTAGGTAAGTGATGTAATAGCATTATGTTTGCCAAGACTATCCGTGATAAGGTAATTACAAGCCACAAATGGCTTGCGAAGAAGAATGTTGATTTTAAGATGTGTTTTAAATTACTGTTTAAAGAGGCGAATGAGATCAATCAACGTCTCTATAAAAAATACCATTCGTCGGAGCCGCTGTTATCCAGTAAATGAAACCATCAATATTATTTTATTGAAATTATTACTGTGTATAAAATTTAAAGTTTTCAGCATTTTATTCCTTTCCCGTCTCCAGCATCTGAAAGTTCGAGCCGGGTCCAAGAGTTTCGCATAAAGCAACGTGGGTACACTGCCACCCTCTCGAACTTTCGACCTGTCTTGCGGGGGGTGGTAAAATACTAATCTCGCAATCTCTACGGCATAACGAAAGAAGACCGTAAATGATCGTTCTGCGCGAACGAATATATTCAATAATTCAGCCGTTTCTTTATGTGTACCCACACTGTGTTGTGTCTGTGATTGATATTTACTGCGTCCCGAAGTGAAGCAATTATCCCGCTGCAAATAGTAAAGGTTGTGTAGGGTCCCATAATCGAAGAAAGAATTGAACATTGTTTAGATATGATGTTTCTCACCCCGCTTTTTTACACCGTCGTGTCGCATCCGGCCACATTATTTATAACGGCTGTTCATGGTGGGTGGAGGTAGTCCACCCAAATGATTTCCGAGGGTTGGGGTAGAGGGGTTTGGTGGGGGTAGTGCTAGAATGATGTCCAAGATATTTCGGTGCACTTCATCATTTTCAATGTGGAGGATCCTGCGCGGAAAGTGGAAATCAATGCACATGTGTGGGCATCAATACACACACACGGGGGCGCGCGGGTTAGGTGGTGGAAAAAGGGCGAGATGGTGTACGCTTTGAATTACCCGTTTGATAAGACTCTATTTATTGGGTTCGAGTATAGGTACCGATAGAAATTATCTTCGATAAGGAGTTGATGGGAGACCATCACCAACGCAGTACTGCCCGAGCAGTGTGATAGTAGTCGGGATCGATGGTTTGGTAATGGCGCGGACTGGAGACGGCACAGGAGAAGAGGGAAAAAACACCCTCCCATCTACGACAACGCGCGTTCGAGGGTTGATAATCTTCCCGTAAAACGGACGCGACCGGTACGGGACGGTTTCAGTGCCCGTTTGGATGCTTCCTCGATCAACTCGTGCCAGGTCAAGGGCGATACTACTGCTAAAGCGGTGAGGGCTCTACTAGTTCGGACAAAACTCCTATTTTTAGTAGTGATTCTGTGTGTAGGCTTTTGTCTGCTGACGACGTGCTCTTCTATAAACACACATTCGCTTTGACGTGATCTGAGCGAGCGGGTTCTCCTGCGTAACAGGTACGTGAGTGTGGTTTCTAATGATCAGCGCGGCCCTTCTTCGATATGATAACAAGTGACAACTTCGCCGTGGGCAGACATGGTCTGCCCGCACAGAGTAAACCGCTAAGATGGGATTTTTTTTTCAAAACGTTGGAGTTCAATGTCGACAACGGTAGTTGAATTACGCGGTACAGCATATCCGACCTTCGTATGACTGCGAATGCTCCCAGCAGGCACTGATTGGCATATTGAGAAGTTGACAGGTGGTTTCCGTTGAACCCGCCTGCTTCACGCGCTTACAAGATATTAGTTACTGTTGAAAGTGCACGAGCGTGTAAAAGTGCGCGTGTTTGTTGTCTTATGGTGGTAGTGGCTACGTGCTGGTCAGCTAACGATACCATTTATTTCGATGCGTTTCAAAAAGACGTTCGCTGGTGCGCCACGAGATCAGCTGAGCATTACGAACGGATTGGAGCGAGAAAGAGCTCAACAACAAAAAGGGAGGCATACGAAAATCTCAGTAAAACGTGTGCCCGCGGTTGGGGTAGTGCATGCACTTCTATGAATCGGTTAGCGTTGGAATCTTGGAACATTTTTCAACGTTTCTGCAATGGTTTCAAGGTCTCCGCTAGCAATATCTGCCCCGAGACTTACTGGAAAAGCAGCAGTGAGAAGGAGGGAACGAGCTAGGTTTCCTCATTGATACACAGACAAGAACTGATCAGAGGCCCACCGCAGTTCAATGGCTCCCGTACGACGAGAACGAGCCTCCCGTTGGGTAACTTTCGTTTGTCCTTGGCGTGCTCATTACCTTTGTCAGATTCCACACACCACAAGTAGAAGTAAAAAGCCCAGGTTTACGTTCCAATTATCGCTCGTACGATCCGTGAGCAACGTATGGAATGGTCGTTGAACCTACCAGAACCAATTCGCCAGCGTCCCGGCCATATACCCATCTCACGTGGTAAGGAGCAGCAGATGGGAAGATCCTTCGATTTTGGTCGAAGTGCATGCGATTTTAGATTTTTCTTTTTGCGCCTATTTGTCATGTCCCCGTTTTTTATACTGACTGTTGAAGGGAAATACCCGGAGGCTACCGCGCCAGCCACTGCTTTAATGATATGCTTAACCTGTGCGAACGGTGGAACGATACATGAGATCCGTGGTGTTCGGTGCATTCTTCTGCACGAACGTTTCGATACGTGGCGCAAGAAAATCACCCTATTCCAGTTTTAATGTGTATGAAATTCCACTCAGCAATCCGGGTACGGGAATTCATTGGCTTAAAAAAAGTTGTTTGCCGTAAAGTGCGGGATTCCCGTCATAATGTCCAATGTTTCTGTGTTTTTGTTGATATCGATCACCCGGGGGATTTTGTTTGCTACGGGGACATTTAGTCCTATACTTGATCATCGCCGAGATGTTTGCTAATAAGGAGAGGCGATGTGTTCGTCTTTGGAGAGAAGAGACGTGGATTCGAAGTTATGTTCTGACGCGTGAAACCATTTGGTCACAACCACAGCCTAGAATAGGCAACAAACGCAATGAGGGGTATTTACTCTCCTGTAAATTTATACACACGCGCTCGCTATGGCGGATGGCCTCGTCGGAGACTTGTATGCGGAAGCAACCCGCTAGTGCGTGAGGTGTGCCTCCCGCGAAAGGGCTGAGTACAGGTAAAATACACCGTGCTACCGCTATCGTTGCACCGTTATTGTGTGGACCATTTTTACGGTCACTGCCATCATTCCCCCTTGCCATGTCGGACCCCTTACAGCAGTGGTCTCCAACCTGTGGTACATGGCGTTAACAGAAGTGGCCCGCGAAATAATTGATTTTTTTTAGAAAAGCTCTACATGTCGTGCAATTTTTTCCCACAGTTAAGATTAAATTTTGAAAATACGGCCGAAGCCGTAATAATGTGAATTAAAATAAATTAAAAAAAAATGTGCTACAGGCTTGTCTCGAATAAGATGTAAATATAGTTTTGACCAAAAACATTGAACCAAGTCTACAAAATGTATGCCCTCAATAGATATGAGTCGCGGAAAATGTATTATGAAAACCAAGTGATCCGCGATCCTAAAAAGATTGAAAAGCACTGCCTTACAGGACGGCGTCACTTTACTATGCTGGCTTAAACTCGACATGCGAATACATAGTGGGCTATCGCTTCCAACGTTTTTGTGGTTGTTAGCTCTCTCTTAACTCGAACACTTTCTGCGACCACAGTTATCTCATTCGCAGTGAAATTACCCGAAGCCTCAACAAGTGTCTGCTCAATTAGAGCCAGTTGAAAATTCGTGATCCATCTCGAGAAGTGTCACCTTTATTACCGCATCGGTTTCTGGTGCCCCCATTCGATGAGATAACCTCGTAGTAGCTCAATGATAAAAAAACTCTATTGGCGTTACGTAGTAGGCTCTATTGGATGTGACAAGAACAATGGCGGCTCCAGGCAGCACATTATTTATGGCCTCAGATGTCATCCTCGGTTTTGCTCATTGATGCATCGACACGCTCGTAGGTACACTTTGATAATTTGTCAAACTTGCCCAATCTAGATCGGAGGAGGACCTGATCCGTAAGTATTCCAGGGGGTACATGATAGCAGAAATTACTTACAAAGACGCGATTGTGTCGGTATTGGTCGGCGTTCTCGAATGTCCACGCCACGCGTATTCAACTCGGGAGGGTTGATAGCGAGTGAAATGGCTACGATGTGATACCCTCTCCCAAAACTCAAGCTCCACCAGCGCTAACGGTCGTCCATAAGAAAGGCAAGATATTCGCTGCACAACCTTGCCCCAAGCGGCCACACAAGCAACCCTGGCACTATCTAAATCCCACATCCTTTTGCGTAATCTTTATTAGTTGATAATGGAATTGGAGGGGGATTGCTATGGAGACCCAGTGGGGCTATTTAAGATAACAATGCATTCTCGAACCGACGCCAAGGAGGAAAAGCAATCGGAATGATGAAAGCGATGAAGACGGAAGGAGCGGGGCAGTAAATCAGGCCCTTTCAAACCGTGGCTAGTTGTTCTAGAGTTGGTTGCATTAGACGTTTCAGTTCACTGGAATTCACCATTTATAGCGAAGATTTAATAGTTGATGAGTGATAAAAATCTGGAGCAGCCACACTATGAACAAACCGAGGTTTTAAAGTTCGAGAGCAGATATGACCGTGGGAGAGTCGTGCCATTGGCCATGGCTCAATAGTCATCCCAGCTCAACAAGATCCTCTTGACTTTGCGGACTCTAACCGATAAGTGGACATTGATTAGTTTGCCCTTTCTGCTGCCGACTCCCAGGAAGAATTTTGTTGTTTGCAAGCCGGATGCGAGATAGATGTACATTATCGCTCATACGCCGAGATGGCGAGCGGCGCGATAGTGGCGCAGGGATTAGTCAGAGCCTGTTTGTAATGTCAACATAGCGATCTATTGGGTCGGCAAAAAGTCACACAACACATACGCAACCCTGGAACCATTGTTTTGTCCTGTGTGTAAGGGAGATCATAAAAATTACTGGGACACGTGCTATGTCATGTTTAATTGATTGCCGAGTCGAGTGCTTTTCGATACGATGTCGTTTTAGCTATTATCGCGGTCGGCGAAATGGTCGACGAATTATGTACAGCCACTTTTAATATGATACAGCCTGCATTATCGTTGTACATCGAAATGGTTTTGATATATTGGGTACTTTATTGAGAGTGTGTCATTATCATTGGGTGTAATTCCCAGGGGCTTTAAGGCTTACGCACCCCTGATAGCTTTGGTGTGATGAACTGGCCCCGGATGTTATTGTAACATCCAAGCTTGAAGTGGTTGAATATATGACCTAGATGTTTAGGACACAGTTCAGAGATATCTGTATGTGGATGTTAATGTCAATGGCTTAGTAGTACCGTTCAGTAATGGCAAATAAGCAGGAAGCAAAACCGCTCCGTAAAGAAATACACGATCAACTTTTATCACCGTAAATGTGAACGTGGTCCTAAATGCGAACAAGGCTTTATTACCGGATATGCAGTTCGCTGCTGTGCTATAGATTTTGCATCAGGTGGGTGTGTTGCGAATATTTCAAAGAACACCTCCGACATAGTGAAAATTTCATCTTACGCATTCGCTCCTTCGGTTAGAGCGAGAAACATTCCAAGCGACCTTGGCAATGGTCGGACGGGCTTGCGCTCCATCGTTTCGCTTCTCGCGCGCTCGCACTTTGTGGTGGGCACACTTATTCGAAAGGAAACTTCCGAAGCCCAGCAACCTGACAAAATGCTGAAGTGCAAGAGAGGGGGTCAATGCTGATAGGTGTGCGATCGACCGCATCTCACTTCCGGTATATGATGTCTGGCTGGTTTGTGCACCAGTGCGGCGTATCGAATGTGACCTGACGGTCGATGGAAACCCGACTGTAGTACCTTTGATTTCATTTAAACGGTCCATACGCGACCTGGCTTTTTTCTTAATAGTGAATAGCATGACCAGAACGTGTCAGGGTGAGAAACGAACCACCACCGGCCGTACAGGAGTATGCGCGTCTATAATTGGGCCATTTGGTCAGCTCGGCCGAATAAAGCATTATAGCTTAATAAGTTCTTTAAGCCTGCTTGAAGTCGTAGGTGGATTTTTTCTCGTGAAACCTAAAATTTCAAGTCTTCTCAAACAACAAGCTCTGAGGAAATGAAATCATAATTTCGCTATTCCATGCATAGCGACTTGCTATATACGTCGCAATAAAAAGCTGAATAAACAACGGCAAAACGTGTGACCAATTTGAGAAAATAAAATAGAATCCGATGCCACGGACAAGGCCGACGAAATGACGCTTTGGTATACGGTACACGTGAGTTTTATCGTGTTTTTTTTTTTCAACAATAGCACGTTACTTTTATTTTTATTATTTGGACGCTGGAAGAAGAAAAACAAATAGGGAGGATCTAAACGCCCCTAAATTGTTTAAACGGAGGAGAAGGGGAACATCTTTTGATACTCCAAATAAAAAACGATTTCATTCATTTGTATTCCTATTGGTGCATCAATTTTGAAGAGAAAAAAAAAACAGCCACCAATTGTTAGCAGACAAGGATTGTTTATTGGTTCTTTTGCCACTGTCTCCCCTGCAAACCGCGGTTTGTTTTGTTCAACAACAACAACAACAACAACAACAATAAAAAGTCCGCAACTTGACATACCAGTTCGGAACATCAACCCGACGTACCAGTTCGGAATACACTGAAAAAATCCCTTCCACACAACTCTGAAACAAAACAAAAACGAAGAAAAAGAATGAAACAACATAGTTGTCGATCGTGGAAAACTGATGCGCCACTCGGTGTACTTCCTCAGGGGTTTCCCTTGCGATCGCACGCGGCTCGAACTCGATTGGCTGGGGGTTTCACGTGCCGAGCGGCGATCGTTGCGATTCAGTTCCTCGACGGAAGTCCGACGGTTTACACCTTCACTGCAAGGGGTCTACTCGCACTTACGCTTTATAACTAGACATTCGCTATCAGGTTGATCACGTTCTTTTAGAGGTGGTGTTCAAAGCCTTTTCCCGATACAACAGTGGATCGCAAACGTTTAGTGTCTTATGGTTTGGCGGGAGTTTCAGACACAGCCAGTTCTCAATCAATCAAATCCACTATAAATTCTGCAACACAATGGTGCAAACGGTGCTGAAGCGGGTGAGTTATTTTAGCCGGGTTTTCCTGGAATTTGTGCTTGTGGCGGGAAAATCGTACGGCAGTGTTCAAATCCGATACAAACAACCTCAAATCATTCCCGCGTGTCACTGTCTCACTGAGCGAAGCGTACTTCCGATCGCTCACCTTCAATCCCCCCCCCCCCCC
>KB666121.1:247131-266980 GCA_000349065.1 Anopheles quadriannulatus | reverse complement strand
CCCCCCCCTCTTTTTATGCATTCTCGCAGTGTTGTTGTGCTAGTGCAATTGCACTGTTTACACCATACCTCTCTCCGCGCTCTCTATTTCACTTCCCCAAGCGAGCGTTACATTGTTCCTTCACATTCCGCGTGACGGATTGTGTGTGCGTCGAGTGAAATGGGCGCATTGTACCGCGGTTTGGAATCTAATATCCGCCCAGGAGACCGGTTTTGTGGAAAGTGCATTGTGGAGCGCTTGGAATGCACGTGTGGCATGTGCGAGCACAAGATAGAAAATAGTTGCCCTTCATGTGAATGCACATGCATGCCCGTACGCTTGCAGTGGGTGAATGTGCAGAAAGCGTGCATGGGCGGAGACGCACGAACCGACTTTCCCGCTAGAAGGGCGCTCGCGAAGGAAGCATGCCTGATTGACAATGCTATGCTAGAATATTTTATTATTTCGTAGGATAAAATTACCCCCTCCTGGCAAAATTAAACGAATATTAATGATATTTTGGCTGGCAATTATGAAATTCGACTTACACAGAAAATCGAGATACGCGGTATTTGTGGCTGTTTTGGTCCCCATTAGCCGTGTATCTCAGGGACCACCTGTACTACAGGCGTTTCTAGTTAGTTGACGCGTGTTCGTATCACACATTCGTATGGCTGTGTCTCGTTCGTAATAATAAAAAAAACCGTTGAAAAATATTTAGCATTGTTGGTAAATCGATTGTGATATTGCATTGTGTTGCATTATCGTTACATCGTTAAGCCTTCGTTTTTGGGCCGTTTTTTTTTTTTGCTTTGCCAATCGTTTTTCCTCGCAATAAAGGCCACCACGAGAGCGCGTGTCGTTTCATGCCCTGTGTGCCCATGCAATCGCTAACCTGTTGCTATTAACGGTAACGTCCAGCAAGTGATAAACGTTTCCCAACCATTATCGGGGAAAGGGGTGTGAGGATGTTTTCCTGTTTTTCATTTCAAGGCCTTAACACCGTGTTACTGAATTTAAAGGTTACCGAAATCAGCTGTCGATGAAGTTGAGCGCGGCGCTTAGCGGAACAATTTCATATCACTTTTTTTTTGTTAGCTACATCAGTGAGCACATTTGCGTGTGCAAATGTATAAATAAAGAGCTGTGCAAACCACTGATATTTCAACCCACAGCTCGCCAAAATATTTGATAGGTGTAAAACATCCGTACCAAAAACCAAGGAAAACAAAACGCATTGTTATTATTTCCGTCTGGCGTTACCATTTCTTCCTCGTCTTCCTCGAGCACAGCAACGTTTCGAGCACAGTTGGCAGTTGGTTTTTGGGATTTTGTTAGGTCAACAAATTGCATCGAGCTAAAAAGCATTTTGGCATTTTGTTCAACACTTTACAACCACCGTGTGGTTGAGAAGCAGTGCTTAGCTGTAAAAAGATCTTAGCTATAAGCTTTACTATGCTTGAGAAACAGAAAACGTATATCGATTTTAAACCCCTGCTGCGATTGCCTTGTTTATGTGCTGCACTACGCAGCAGGCAATGTGCACGTGCTTTAATGCGCAGTCCTTTGCCGGAATGTTTCGAAAATCATTAGCCCCGAAATTATTCAGAATGATTGGTTCATTCATTTAAGGTAATTAAGCATTATGGATGGATGGTTCTAGCTAATATGAAACGTAAAAAAACGACTTCGAACGAGGAGCAAATAACGCGCGTAATGCCCGAAAATTGCTTTTAACGGAGTAATTGTACGTTCACATTGCGCGTTGTGTAAAATAATTACACCAATAGACTGTAATTATCGACGCGGTGGGCTCTTCGGAAAATATGCGAGTATCGTTCGAGATAATGTAAATATTCTTCTTATTTACTAGATCGGTCAGTTGTTTTTCTTGTAATTTTCACTTGAAAGGGAACATGTAAACATATGATAAATGCCATGCTTTACAACTAGTAAAGAGTCACCCTGTGTTCTTTTATCAACAACAAGCTCCGCCAACTGGCTGTCAAACTTCCAAACAAAGAGCAAACTGTAAACAAAGGGGCGTACGAGTGGTTACAAGACTAACAGTGATGTCGATGGGAATGGTTATTGCGAGGCCGGATTGCACTACCCGATACGGATAATTTAATTTAAATAAAGCAGCACCGCATTGCTACACCATGGCGGCGCAGGACGAGAGGGAGCCCCTCATTACACCCGCACTGCCGGCGAACCGATCCGGCTATGGCACGGTTGAAGATGTAACCCAAAAACCTCGAATCTTTTCCCGCAGCCCTACTAATCCGCTCGTTCCGTTTCCATTTTTTTCTTCTTTCGCTTCCTTACCCCACACAGGCACGTGACGCAATGTCCAAGTTCGTGGTAAACAACGTGGCCGGCGAGTCTGGCCGCAAGCTGCCACAGTACATTGCCGGGCTGGCCGCGTCCGGCGGTGCACTGGCGGCCGGCACATTTCTCGGCTGGACGGCCCCGACCGACAAACCGCTTACGGTCGAGGGCGAGTACGGGTTCCCGGTGTCGGACGAGCAGTTCTCGTGGGTCGGTTCGATCTCGAACCTGGGTGCGGCCCTGATGTGCTTCCCGATCGGCTACATGATGAAGCTGATCGGGCGCAAATGGTCCATGCTGGCGATGGTGCTGCCGCTCGTGCTCGGCTGGCTGCTGATCATCTTTGCGGAGAACGTGGCAATGCTGATGGTCGGCCGGTTCTTCCTCGGCGTCGGGGGCGGTGCGTTCTGCGTGGCGGCACCGACGTACACGGCGGAGATAGCGCAGCCGTCGATTCGCGGTACGCTCGGCACGTTCTTTCAGCTGATGGTGACGGTTGGCATACTGTTCGTGTACGCGGTGGGCGCCGGCGTCGACGTGCAGGTGCTGAGCATTATCTGCGGCGTGATTCCGCTCGTGTTCGGCGCGATCTTTTTCTTCATGCCCGAAAGCCCGTACTATTTCGTAAGTAGGGGCTAATTGATGTAGCTCCAGTAGCGCTTGCCGATTTAATTTCACCTTCCCTCTTCCCTCGCGCCAGGTGGAAAAGGGACGGTACAGTGAAGCGGCCAGCTCGCTGAAATGGCTCCGGGGCGCCCAGTACGACGAGAATGCGGAGATCGAAGACCTGAAGCAGGCGGATGAGAAGGTAAAGGCGGAAGCGATCCCGATGCTGGTGGCCTTCCGTCAGAAGGCGACCGTGCGCGCCCTGGCCATCTCGCTCGGGTTGATGTTTTTCCAGCAGCTTTCCGGCATCAACGCGGTCATCTTCTACAACTCGGCCATCTTCGCCAGCGCCAACGGGGGCAAGGAAATGAGCTCGGCGTCGATCATCGTCGGCGGCATCCAGGTGGTGGCGACGCTGCTCGCCTCCGTCGTGGTGGATAAGGTCGGCCGGCGCATCCTGCTGCTCGTGTCCGACCTGATGATGGCGGTGTCGACCATACTGCTCGCGGTGTACTTCCAGCTCAAGCAGGACGACCCGGCCAAGGTGGACGACCTCAGCTGGCTGGCCGTGCTGGCGGTCTGCCTGTTCATTGCCATGTTCTCGATCGGGTACGGCCCGGTGCCTTGGCTGATGGTGGGCGAGCTGTTCGCGAACAATGTGAAAGCGTTCGCCAGCCCGGTGGCGGGCGTGTTCAACTGGCTGCTCGCCTTCCTCGTGACGAAGGTGTTCACCAACCTGAAGGACGCGATGGGCGAGGCGGGCGTGTTTTGGCTGTTCTCCGGCATCTCGCTGCTCGGTACGGTGTTTGTGTTTTTGGTCGTGCCGGAAACGAAGGGCAAATCGTTGAACGACATCCAGCGGTTACTGGCGGGCGAGAAGCTGAACGCCGACGAACCGGCCGGACTGCCCGAGCCGAGGGACGAGCGGGATGAGCGACCGGCGCAGGTGGCATGAGCATGAGGGACCGGGGCTAGTAGTGGGTTGTTTACATATTCCGTAAGGTTTAGTTCTTTTTTTATATTTTGAGTGTGTATAATCGTCGTGTTCCATCGATGTGATATGTAGAACAAAAAGGGATGGGAGATCATAACGGCCACCTTTGGTCGGGGCGAACCTGAACATGGCCAACGTCAAAGTGGGGGAAACGTGCGTAGGAGCGACTGATTCGAGGCAGCATTGAATGGAAAATAGCTTAAATCACTAGACAAGTATGAGTAATGACGACATTTTAAATTAAACAATAGTACAAGATACGATTTAAACGGTTTTTAGGGTTTTTTTAATGTTGAGAAATGCTGATTCAGACTGGAAAATGGGCTCCATGGAGTTGTTATAAACTCTAACCGAGTCCTGCTCGGCAAAACAAAAAGTCAATCTCGGTCACAATCGAAAAGTTGTTCCATAAATATTTCGTCGAGAATCATTCATACGAATCTTCAGTGCTGAGTGATTCGAATCTCAAATCGACTCTTGAAAGATTCACGAATCTCCCAAGATTCTTCAAAAAGGTTCATGAATCCATTAAAATTCATATATCTCAAGAGATTCATGAATCTTGTATGATGTATGATTTTCAAAATATTGAATATGCGCGATCCCACGTAACAACATGCCCGTCGTGGGTTCAAGCCTCGCATGAACCGCCTTCCTGTAGCAAAACAAACTATCCAGCTGCTTGGTGCATAAGTCTCAAACTGTACAGGCTGCCATGACCACGAATGTTGTAACGTCTAGCAGAAGAGTAATGAGAAACACTATGAATCTTTGAAAATTTATGATTTCCTTGAGGTACATGATTCTTTCGAGATATATGAATCTTTCGAGATTGATGAGTCTTTCGAGATTCTTGAATTTTTGGAGATTCAGATTTACTCAGGTTCAGATTTACCCAACGCTAGTATCGTTATCCACTTTCCGTGTGCTGTTAGTTTTCTACCTGCGTTCTTTATCCCACTTCATCGCAGTCCTTATCTCGATAAGGGCGGTGGCAACGCTTTTTCGCATGCGATTTTATCGGACGGCCTGTCAAATTTTTATATGGGATTTGACAGATAACAGATAACGACAGATAAAATCGCATCCGATCAGCGTTGCCACCGCCCTAATGAAACGAATGCCTGCATCCTGTCGAACGCAACAGTCGCTACCCAGCTGTCACTCGGTGCGGAACGTAATTCCACTCTCACGTAAGCAAATCGAGCGATCGCAGCGCCCAACGAGGATGGTAGCTTGCGGTCAGGTGCTGGCGTGCTGGACGCTACTAGCGTTGCTCGCCGGGGTCAGCGCCGATCCGGCCCGGTACGACCACTTCCGGCTGTACCGGCTGCTGATCGAAACGCCGGCGCAGGTTGAGATGCTGCAGCAGCTCGAGAAGCAAAGCGATAGCTACGCGTTCATTGGCCATGCGCGGCAGCCGAACCAAAACCTCACGATAATGGTGGCGCCGCACAAAATTGCCGAAATAACTGAGCTGCTGCAGCGATACGAGCTGCAGGGCAGCATACTGGTAGGTAGAAGAGAGGGCCCTATTCCTCTCTCTCTCTCTCTCTCTCTCTCTCTCTCTCTCTCTCTCTCTCTCTCTCTCTCTCTATGTTGTGCTGTGTTTGCATTAATTTACTTATTCTCGTTTCCCTGCTCGCGCGATGTATTCTAGCTCTACAACATGCAGGAACTGATCGATCGGGAAAAGGCAACAATCAAACCGAAAGGCACAAGGCCGGAAGAGTTTGGCTGGCAGTTCTACCATCACCTGGACACGATCAACGAGTGGCTCCGGTGGCAGGCAGGGCGCCATCCGGAGCTGCAGCTGCTAGAGCTAGGCGCGAGCTACGAGAATCGGTCGCTGTATGGCGTGAAGCTGGGCACGAACCCGGCCAACAGTGGCGTTTTCGTCGAGTGCGGCATACACGCCCGGGAATGGATCTCGCCGGCGAGCTGCACGTTCGTGCTGAACGAGCTGCTCACCTCCGACCGGCCGGACGTGCGCCGACTGGCGGACCGCTTCAACTGGATCATCTTTCCGGTGGTCAACCCGGACGGCTACCGGTACACGTTCGAGGGCGACCGGTTGTGGCGCAAAAACACGCAACCGTACGGGGTGTGCCGGGGCGTCGATCTGAACCGCAACTTTGCCAGCGACTGGAACGGGCCGGGTGCGAGCAGCGACCCCTGTCGGTACGACTTTGCTGGTGGCAGTGCGGCGAGCGAGCCGGAAACGCGCGCACTGGTGGAGTTTCTGGAGCGGCACGTGGCGCAGTGGCGCATCCGGACGTACTTTTCGGTCCACTCATTCTCGCAGCTGGTCATGTTTCCGTACGGCTACAAGGTGGACCGGGTGCCGAACTATGACGATCTGGTGGCGATCGGGCGGAAAGGGGTGGACGCGATCGAGCGTGCGCACGGCGCCCGGTACGTGTCCGGCGCGATGATAGAAACGATCTACCCCTCGTCCGGGGACAGCGTGGACTGGGTGTATAGTGCGCTGGGCGTACCGGTCGCGTACACGTTCGAGCTGCGCGGACCCCCGGACAGTACCAATATGTTCGTGCTGCCGGCGGAGGAAATCATCCCGACCGCGGAGGAACTATTGGCCGCGTTCATTGCGATGCTTGGTGAGGCGACACGGTTAGGCTATTACGACGGCGAGCGGCAGGAACTGTAGGTGGGGAATGATGGAGAGCATTGGGTGGCGCAGGTGGAATGGAATGTAGCAAAAGCTTAGTGTACGGTGGAGCGGCGGTATGTCATGATTTATGAGGGTTTATTTTACTTACTTATCAGGTTCGGCAAACAATTCGTTCGGCTGCAGTGTGTTCCTCAGCTAAATAAGAAATGCCCGTGGTCCATGATGTCTATTGTTTCCTATCTTAGAGATACTTATCTGAATAGCTCATGCTCAGCACATTTATTTTCTCAGCTAACGGAAGAATTCGTTTCTTAAGAATGAGGCAGAAGAACTTGGACACAGTATTTCATCACAGCCCAACTGTCAACTATTTAAGATAGATGGTTCGAAAAATTGAAATTTCAAACCATTGCTTTTTGCTGGCTTCATGCAGCCATTGAGCGCCATTTGACATTATTATGCTCAGAATTAGTCCGGTAACGGAATCAGAATTGACTCCAGTATTGGAATTAGCTCCGGGATGAGAATCGGTTCTTGAATGCAAATAAGAAGTTTCAAAAGCGAAATCAGTTCTGGAATCTCAATGAGAATGGATCGTTAACAAGTAAATTTTGAATTCCAAACGCCTATTCTTATGGGGATACCTAAACCGATTTCGGAGCCGATTTTGATTCAAAAACCAATTTCAATTCCGGATTTTTCGATTCTGTTAGCAGCTCGAATGGCTGCTCGAACGCGATTTTAGCACAGGGCCGCTGACAGTAGCGTTTCATTTTAGCACAGTTTTGCTGCGTCCCTATAGAGATGGGGATTATAGAAGAGAAAGTGTCGAAAAGTAACTAGGTACTATGCAATTCGTTGCCAGTAATGAAATATTGTGACATTGCAATATATTACTGTGTAATGTTTATTTTTCCACTTTGAGTTTTTACCCGTCGCTAAATATTGACTATAAATCAGTTCGAGAATCGGTATGCGTTTGGCATTTGCTCCAGAACTGGTATAGGTTCGAGATCAGTTCACATAATTCGTTTAAATCTTGTTTAAGTACCGCTAGAAACTTCACTGCGGAGTAGTGCATAATAAACACCCGGGCACTCTGTATTATTTATCGTTCATTTTTATATTTTTAAATCAAATACCACCATGGCGTACACATCTCTATTTGGGTACACCGCAACGTGCAACCAAAACAAACAGCGAGCGTGAGTGTGTTTTTTTTTCGTTTCCCAGCAACATCTAGTGAGATAAAAGCGAGCTACAATAATCCTTCGTCATCGTCTCTTGGTATTTCGAAAACAGACGTACAGAGAGATAAGATAGCTTTCACGACGGTGCGTGTCCATCAACATCCATAGAGACACGGTAAGAGAATAAGGTCATCAAGGAGAACAATCCGATGAACGGTTGAATTGAATTTGATTGATCTCGTTCATCCGTGCCTTTTTTTCTTTGTAGGTTGCAAACCCCGATCCCGACGAACAAGGCCGGACGCGCGCATCCTCTCCTCAGTCGCAGGCAAGATGTCTGGTAAAACAGATTTCCTTCAAGCCGTGCTGTTTACACTAATACTCACTGTTTCGCCGCTTTTCCAAGGTGCTGCCGCCGCGGATGGAGCCGCCCGGTACGACCATTACCGGCTGTACCGTGTCGAGCTGGCGACGGACGAACAGGTGCAGCTGTTCCAGCAGCTCGAGGCGAAGAGCGACAGCTGCACCTTTTACGGCCATGCGCGGCAACCGGGCCAGCAGCTCACGATCATGGTGTCCGCCAGCAAGGTCGCGGACTTTGAGGATCTGCTCGTGCTACACGCAGTGAGCGGGCGCGTGCTCGAGCGCAACATGCAGCAGCTGATCGAGCGGGAAGCGGCCACGGTACAGCCGGCCAGCACCGACCCGAGCCAGATGGACTGGGAGCACTACTTTCAGCTCGAGACGATTTACGCCTGGATGGAGCTGCTGGCGGAACGCTTCCCGGGCGCGGTCAGCACGCTCGACATCGGCACCAGCTACGAGGGGCGCCCGATCAGGGGAGTGAAGCTGTCGCGCCGTCCCGGCAACAAAGCGATCGTGGTCGAGGGTGGCATACACGCGCGGGAGTGGATTTCCCCCGCCACGGCCACATTTCTGCTGCACGAGCTGCTCACGTCGGAGGACCCGACCGTGCGCGAGCTCGGCACCGCGTACGATTGGTTCTTCTTCCCGATCGTGAACCCGGACGGGTACCGGTTCACCTTCACCGGGGACCGGCTGTGGCGCAAAAACCGCAAACCGTACGGCCTGTGTCGCGGTGTCGATCTGAACCGCAACTTCGACAGCAACTGGGGCGGGGTCGGTTCGAGCGACGATCCGTGCAGTTACGATTTTTCCGGCAGTGGCCCCTTTTCCGAGCCGGAAGCGGTCGCGCTCGCTGACTTTGTGCGGAACAATGTGGGCCCGGCCCGTATACGGACGTACATTGCGCTGCACTCGTACTCGCAGCTGCTGATGTTCCCGTACGGCCACACGGCGGACCGTGTGCCGAACTACGACCATCTGCGGTCGATCACAGAGAAAGGAATCGCCGCGCTGACGGCAGTCAGCGGAACATCGTACCGCGGGGGAAGCAAGTACGAAACGATCTACCCGTCGAGCGGTGGCTCGATCGATTGGGCTTACCGTCCCGGTGGCGTACCGGTGTCCCTGACGTTCGAGCTGCGCGGGCCGCCCGATTCCACCGACATGTTCATACTGCCGGCGGACCAGATCCGGCCGGTCGGGAAGGAAACGCTCGCGGCATTCGTGGCAATCGTGCAGGAAGCGGCCCGGCTTGGTTACTATGATAGCTAGGGGGCGCCCTCGGGGAAGGCGAAATGGGAGGAAAGAAGGGAAGGAATAAAAATATCTTCGTGGCACCCGAAGCCGACAGCCCTTCGTGGCTGATGCTGATCGAACCTGCGAACATGCATCGCTAAATTTATACGCCAATTTAATTGATCGATTTTTTGTTCCCCCTGTGCGTGAGAGTGGAGTTGAGTGTGTGATAAGATAAGCAAAGGTGAAAAACGGGAAAGTGTACAGTAAAAACAAGAAGCCAACCCATGGAGAAAACGTTGTACCGCGTGGTGAGTCGTTTGCTTTCAATATGTGAGGGGGAAAGAAAGAGGGAGCATCAATTTCAGATCGGTCTTCATTTCTTCGGTCCTTCAAAACGCCAACCAAGCAGACATGTATTACAAAACAAATTTGCTCGCGTTAGTCGGTACCCATCCCCCCTCCCATTGGAAGATACTGTTCAGCTTGTTTCCGGCAAAACAAGTGCCATTCGGGTTTCCGATTTATTGTGCCCCACTTGAATTAGCTTCGGCAAAGGGTTCCTTCGGGCAGGCTCCAGGCGGGCTTTAAAGATAAGACCCAAAGGCAAAAAAAAAAACAACAGCGAAAGAAATCCAGGTGATATGTAAAAATAGTGTGATTGCATCACGCCGCACAGCTACTGCTTCCGATCGCATTACGCACTCGAGTCACGTACGGCAAGATTTTCGCTGGAAAAGGTAGGCTTTGGGGAAAATGGTACACTCGACATTTACGGCACTCGAATTCCAATCATTCTGTGCGTGCCCCATTGTTACGAATAAATAGACCTCGTTTAATGAGACGAATGGATTGGAAGAAATTTCGTATCACACTTCATTTGACCACGAGGAGCTCAAACTTAGTAAACAAACGCATTGGCGCACGCATCTGAATAGAGTGTAATGCAGGCGTTAATTACGCTCCCGGGTGCCTCCCCTTATACACAACAGCTTGATTTATTATGTAGCTAATTTTCTTTCTTTACTCGCACACTTTGTGTGTAGCACGTGTAGAAAATAGCATTCATAAAGATCAGATGCTAACCGCCTTTATGATGAGCCTTCTGTATGGTGACGAGGCAACGAGAGCGAAGATATAAAACAAAAACTGCAACATCTCTTAATGAGCCCCACCCAACTCCATCCTTCGCATTCCTCTTTCTGCTGTTTGCTTCGCGTACGCTACCCGGTACGCTTGCCATCACGTGGAAATGATTTCAAACTCTGAGGATTACGGGTTTGAATCGGGGTAGAAATGAAAGTCGAAGGTGAAGTGAAGAGGGGATGGAGCGGTCGTGCATTCCCACCACCACCGTGCAGCACATCAGCACCTCTCTTCTGGTCAGTTGAGCGGTGCGGCTCAGAAACCATCTCCGGGCCCATCTTTTTCCGCCAATTCTCATCGTACGGCTATATTTATAAGCGGCTACACGCACAGGGCGCTGCATTGCAACAGAATTTTTAAAGACATATCAACCGTCTCGGGAGAGATTTTACACCACCCGCATGAACGTGCCGAGTACGCCGGCGCGCTGAACCCGGACACCGCTCAGCCAAAATCATCATCAGCCCTTGAGGGATGGTGAATGCATTTCATACACAGTTTAGCATTTTGCAATAATTTTAGCTAAAATATATGTAGATCTCGGAAAAGCGAACTGTATTCAACAGTTGTTTATTGTAAGAAATACCACATAGCCTTGGAACTCTGCTCGTGGTTTTTATTGTTTTATTTATTTTTCAAATCAGGTTTACTTTGCTGCTAAACTACCCCTCTTTTAAAAACGGCTTTGAAGTTTCGATAGAAATGTGTCAAGTAGAAGAGTTTTATACATGAATGTGCCTACTTGTTCCTTCGATTCAAAAGTCGATTCAAGCCAATCGTTAACGAACATAAATCCCTAGCGGGAAATTGATCGAAAACGATGTTTTGACATATTTCGGTGGCCCGTCTCCATTGATTTTCACCACCAGACTCTACAACAACAAGCATATTTCGATAAGCAATCCAGGCAAATTTCTCGACTCGAGTAAAAGAATATAATAAGCCTAATTTTCTATTCTTTTCTTTTTCTTCTATTTGGCGTCTATGTCTGGCATGGTCTTCATGCAAAAAGAGATGAAAATGTATACTTGCATAAACACCACCGGCATACATTAACGTCAACTAGCAATACGGTTATGATTTCCTAATACAACCGTCGCACAAGTGGCCAATTAGCTCAAGGGGACTCATTATGGGTTTCAAGCTATTGCAAATTTTAGTTTAAGTAAATTAGTAGTTAGTCTAGCAGTATCGGCTTATGAAATCAAACTCAAAGTGTCAAGACAACTCATGTGAAAAAGATTCGTCCAGAAAAACAGATAAAGGCATGAAAACATTGTGAATTTGACATTGACCAAGCGAAGAAATAATTTATATCACAGGTAAAAATCATCACAAAAAATCATTTACAAGTGGATTGCATGAAGCCATGTACATGACATTTTATAAACTTTGTAAAGGAGATTATTTTTTTTAAATCTGACGGAACGGGCCTAATAAGCCGTACTGCTTGGGTGTTCATTTCTATTTAAAATAAACATATAGCTAACCAGACTGCCCTTCCATTAATAAATAAATAAACTTACGACTAACAAATTTAGTTTTATGTAGTACTGGTGTGAAATACATTTCTGTTGTTTTGTGGATTCAAACTTACCCGCTACTATGAAAATAATTTCTTATTGTCCTACTGATGTGGATCCAAGTTCATCCCGATAACATGGTTTCACGAGCCAGATAGATTTACTCGCAGCGTCACACAGACCCTGAGATAGAGGCCTTACCTTGGGTTAAGTGTACAAGACATTCGACATGTCATATTGGCAACCAACGGAATTCGTTTGCCCAAGAGCCCAGAAATAAGAATCGAGTTAGGCAGTCAGTTAGAGTCAGTTAGTAGCTCTGGCTTTCCTTTCCAACCTCAAAATTTTCTGCATAATCTCCACAGAAGGTTACACCCAGTGGAACTAATAATTATCCACGAAGCCGTGTATTATCTGAAGCTACTAGAAGGTTGCACGCTCACCATCTTCCTATCGCCCAGCACAGAACAGAACACTTTTCCTCGGACACGCGTAAGAACAGTCAGCCTGCTTGCCAGCACTGGTACGGCCTGGCCAGTGCGATCTGTCTGTCCGTCCGCACTGTCCGCTTTTAGGTGGCGTGCGAGCGAACGAGGGCGAACGTGTGTGATGTCATCCACTGTCTGCCGTGTCTGTAGTGCTCCAGCGGCGCAGCGCTGTGCCGGCTGTCAGCAGGTCGGGTACTGTGGCCGCGACCATCAGCGGGCCGATTGGAAGGCCCAGCATCGTGACCAGTGTCGTCGGTTCAAAGTGAGTTTTGCCCACCGTCCTCGCTGGCCTGAGCACTCGTTGCGAGGAAATTAGTCCCAATGGAGTGACAGGCAGAATTACGTCAGCCTTTCTTTCTTCTAAACGCACGCAAGCGGATCGCTGACAAGTGGACAAATTAGTTAAAAAAAAATAAGTAAAACAAAAAAAACCACATCGATCGGTAGGAAACTGTTTCAGCACACGGGTGGCGATGAGTTTGGCAGACTGTGACACGCAGCAAATCGGTCACTATTTTTCTTTCCGTCAGCTTCAATCACTTCTCAGTGCGAAGGTCGTAGTGGGACCATTAGGGGGATTCTCTTCCCTTGACGAAAAGTTGCTATAAGCTATATATACTTTCTGCTTGGATCGCGCGGCAAGTGTCCATCACCATTCAAATCTGCCAACGATCAAATGTAACAGAAACGACATATCCCCTACAAGCGGAAGCAACCCAGAGCACAACGGCCGGCTGTTGAGCTCCGTATCTGAAGCATCCAGCACGGAAGGGGAGCGGGTAAGCTATTTGAGCTGATGTTACAGTTTAAAATCTCGACAACCAAAGTAGGATATGCCAGCTAGACCACCAACGGGGATGGAAGTGGAAAGTTAATGAGTTTGCCGTTGTCTCATTTCCATGCGCTTCTGGCTGTTCTTTTGTTGCGGGTGTGACATTCGTGCGATGTCCTCACACTTTATTTCTCAATCTCTCTCGAGAGTGGATTAAATTCCGTGAAGTGGGAATAAAGCCTACAACCTCATTACAACCGCTTTGGCCTGACAGAGACGGGTGCATGTGTTCGACGATGTTGCGTGTGTGGCAGGAGCGTTGTGCTTGTGAGTCTATTTTTTGAAATCTTACACTCAAAATGAGCCCCAATCGTCGGGAGGGACAGCAAAACACGCAATTGCTTGAATTATCATCCCAGTGCCGTAACATACTAAATCCGCTTCAAAAAAGACCTTTTCCCAGTGTCAAGAAATTCTGGAGAATTCATAAGCCCCTCGTACTACCTTCGGGGCGGTTTCCGCGCACCGAGTCCCGCCGTGCTGCTCGCTCCTAAAGAATCGGTGACAATGTAGTAGCGGTGCTCGAGCAAACATATCGCCCCACGAAAAGGGCTACACTGACGCGATACTTCTTGGGTCGGAAGTAAGGAAGAGAAGAAATATTTAATCAACTCCCTATCGGGCCGGGAGTGCTTGTGTGGAATGGGCCATAAATAGCAACAGTGGGCGCCTGCTCCCAGAAACGGCAGTGAGCTTCTACCAGCTCCTAGCCCGAAACCTTGCCCTGAAAGGACCGTTTGACATTTGAGCTCGCAGTGGAGTTTAGAGAAATCGTTAATTAAGGAGCTGGAATGACAGGAACCCACCCAAGATCCAGTGACATAATGCGGCCTAGGGGAATGCGGTCGTCCTTGCCATGCCTCCCGCAGTTCAAGCAGCACTCAACGTTCTCCCAAATTTTTTTTCTCTTCAGGTTGTACGCAATGATCGGCTTGGGCGCCATCTGGTGGCGACGAAACACATCAAGCAGGGTGAAATCATCTACCGCGATGAGCCGTACGCGGTCGGGCCGAAGATAGCGAACGTGCCGCTCTGTCTCGGCTGCAACCGCAATCTGATGGCCGGTTGGGATGCGACCCGCGGGCTCGACCGCTTCCACGAATGCTGCCGGTGCGGTTGGCCGCTTTGCGGGCCGGGCTGCGAGGAGGCGGCCCAGCACCGGCCGGAGTGCAGTGTGCTGGCGGGCAGCGGCTACCGCCCCAACATCCGGCCCAACCCGTCCAATCCCGAGCAGCGCGAATCGGCGTACTGTGTGATAGTGCCGCTGCGCGTGCTGCTGCTCGAACGGATCGCGCCCGAGCGGTATGCAACGGTGCAGGGGTTCGAGTCGCATCTGGACGAACGATTGGCTAGCCCCCTGTACGGCGTGTTGCGCTCGAATCTGGTGCCGTTCCTGCGCCAGGTGCTGCGGCTGCAGCAGTACAGTGAGCAGACGGTGCTGCAGCTGAGTGCCATCCTGGACACGAACTGCTACGAGATTCGGCTGCCGGAGCAGCATGTGAAGGTGCGCGGGCTGTACCCGCTCGGTGCGATGCTGTCGCACGACTGTCGCCCGAACACGAAGCACTATTTTGACGACCGGCTGCATATGGTGCTGGTGGCGACGGTCGACATCCCGGCCGGTGGTGTCATCCACGCGTCCTACACGCAACCTCTGCTCGGGACGGTCCAGCGCCGGCTTGCCCTTCGGCAGGCAAAGTGTTTCGACTGCTGCTGCGAGCGATGCGCCGATCCGACGGAGTACGGCACGAGCGCCAGTGGATTCCGGTGCCCCAACTGTCGCCGGACGCCGAGCCTTGTGCTGGCGGCGGAACCGACCAACTATCGGACCGTTTGGCGCTGCCAGAACCGACGCTGCGCGTACCATGAGCGGCCGGACCAGTACGTGGCGCGCTGCGAACGAATGCAGCAGGAGCTGCTCGCGCTCGATCGCACCGAACCGGCCGGCTACGAGGAGTTTCTCGCACGCCACGCTACCACCCTGCACCCCTGGAACGCGTACATGCTGCAGGCGAAGTATGCGCTGACGCAGCTGCTAGGCAGCGCCCGCCCAGCCAAAGGTAGCCTAGGACGCACGCTGTCGCGACGCATCAAAAGCCGGGCCGCATCTTGCTGAACTCACTTTCACTTTCTTGCAGCACCGCCCTCGGAAGCTGCCGCTCGGCGAACGGTGGAGCTGTGCCGCGATTTGCTGGCGGTGGCCGAGCGACTCGAGCCCGGTTACAGCACCTTCCGTGCCAAGCTGCTGCTGGAGCTGGGGTCCGCACTCGCCACACTACATGCGCTCGGCGTCTTATCGGTAAGTTCGGCAGAGATTAAAAAAAAAACAACCCACCGCCCGGGAAAAGGACATAATGATAGCACATAATTTTACCACCCTCCCTCCCTTCCCTTCTCCTGTTTGGTAGGATCCCGAACGACAGGAATGGCGCACGACAAGAGCCGAGCTGGAGTGCATTGCCAAAACGGACCCAACCGTGGACGTCAGCAGCGTTGGCAAGGAAAATGGCTCGTCGTAAACAACCACTCAACCGTGCCGGGCGAAAAAACACGAAGTGCGTTCTGTAATCGATGTAAGCAAACCCACGCCTCCCCGTCCTCAAGCTTCCACGCATCCTGGCGCCCGTTCCGATGATTGACCGGGTGCTTGAGAATAAATTCCAAGGATTTTCTTTACCAGTTGCCCTTTGGTTCCTTTCCCGTTGAAGGGTGTAATCTTTTTTTCCGGCAGAATGATAATCGATACAGTGTATGTGTGTGTATGTGTGTGTTAAAGTGTGAAAATTCACTTACCCCAACCGCAAGGACATTGAAGGACACCGGGATTTAGAAGATACCCTTCACCCTTCGCATAGTTTAGGACGATGACTTTCCCCGCTGCTTTGTCCGCTGCTTCGTCTTCGCTATCGCTTTCTGCTGTGCATGACACCTTTTTCTAGTGGGGGACTTATCAGCGCACGTCTCTCTGTGTGTGTGTGTGTGTGTGTGTGTGTGTGTGTGTGTTAACGATGGGGTTCAACGATGCCATTCTCCCCGCGGTATCGCACGCAATCCCCGGTACGCTTTTCCCCGAAACGGCGAAGCCCGCCAAATACCGCTTCGTCACGAACCTCGGAATGTGTGGGCGCGTAAATAGTGGCGTAACCTTTTTTGTCCCACGCTTGGCTCGCAACGAATCACGCGAGCGAGTCAATGTAGAAATGGTTAAATTCAATAGTGATGAAATTGTAACTTCCTGTTGTTTTCACGCGACATGTACACACGCCTGACACGCTTGGCGTACCTTGTAGTGATGGGCAAAATGGGCCTGCAGTCGGATTTAAATTGATTCGAATCCAGCTGTTTTCGTATTCGAATCCGGCTCAACTCTCGAAATACTGGGAGGGGAATGGAGAGGACGAGAAGAGGGAAAGGTTGTTGAAGTTCTTGGGTAAATTTGAAAATCTGAGTTTGCGAAAAAAAAAATTAACTTTATTGTGCTATGTTCACAATTTTTGAACTGAAATAAGAAAACCATATTCAGTGGAACCCCTGATAACCAATTTAATCCGTTTCAATGACTCACTCGTTATCCGGGAGGCCCTTTTTCATTTAATTTGTATGAAAAGAGAAATAATTGTTTCCAGGTCAAGAGAGCTATATAGGGACCGGGACAGGTATATAGGAATTATATGCATCACAACCTTACGGAACACCTTCAAGCGTTAACAGTAATCCATTGACCAATTCTTGGTATTGAAATTCTCGTCCTCATGAGCAAGTAGATCAAGAATGCATGCAAGAACACACCTATCAATACACCTCACACTTGTGACACACAAGCTTCTTAGGGAGGTGCACTACGCACTAAAATCCTGCCCACTTCCACGGCCGAAGCCCAGGAGAGCCTTCAATATTGTCAAATAAGAAGAAAAGAAATGGAGCAATTGAACTGAAGACACTAGCCAGCATCGCGAATAAATGAACTATTTTTAACAGTCGTTTAAAGTTCATTTTGGTTTAACTGAGTTCATATAGAAAAATAGGTATCATCAATTTTCCAAGAGCTCATAGAACTATACCTTAAAAAAAATCGTTATTTAAAAAGAAAAGAAAATAATGATTTAGGCAACTACTTTATTTTATTCAACAATTTTGAATAAACAAAAATATTTGAATAAAATCAATACTGTCAACTGATATTGATCTGTTTAACGCAACGTTTTCAACTCCACTTAGCGCGGTTAGTTCATTTGATGTATCTGTGTCAATAATGTTTAAGCGTTCCGCGGATACAAAAACATGTGTGATTGTTTCTGGATGTATTGTTACAAAATGTCAGGTACGCACAAAATACTGCGGGGTTTCCAAAAGTTCTAAAATAACGAAAACGCCACAAGTACAGGGCGTACTTTTATTTGCGCGGCAGTGCAAGTGAACGATTTATGTATGGCGCACCCTGCAGAGGCGCGCGCTCCAAACAAGTTTGAAATCATTTTTTCATATTTGAGATTATATGATGAGTCTGAATTTTTGACAGCTTGTTAAACATAAGTAAAATGAAGTTTGATGAAAAAATGGAAGATATACAAAAGTTCTTTTTTTTAACTTTATTACCAAAGTCCAAATATGTTGTTTTTAGTGCGAATTTTTGTAGTTTCTAATAAAATGATAAATATTTTTGTTTTATTTTTCATTAAAAATATATCAATTTTCCTTTCCAATAATATATTAAAGGTCCACCTACTACAAATATTCACACCCAAACTTATTATGCGATAATAGGACAAAAATCGGGGAAAACCAATCCAAACGTAGTTTTTAAAGATTTTTCAACTTTGACCAGTCATAACTTCTGAAGTTGAAATGATAGAGTTATAATACAGCGCCTAGCACAACTATATGGACAGTCGTTTTTCGCGATTTGCGGAAAATCCATAGGAGATAGATAAAAATAGTGAATGTATGAGTTGTGCAGAGTACTATTTCACATCTTCGTATATTTTTTTCAAATTTTTTTAACACATTTTTGCACGACTTATGACGAAAAAACAAATTTATGGTTGTACCATTACTATAAAGACACTTCGTAAAACAGGTTTTATGCGCTAAAAAGTTTCAAAGAAATACATTTTTGAACGATTTTTAAAAAGTGTTTTTATAACTTATTTTAAAGTTTTATAAGTTTTATAAGAGTAATTATCAAAATATATTTCGCTACAAAGGCGCCCGTAAATGTTGTGGAGGAAGTGCAGACGAACACGATATTCAATTGCAATGGGTCTAGAGCAGCGATCGGCAAAGTCCGGCCCGCGGGCCAAATGTGGCCCGCCGCAACATTCAATCCGGCCCGCGAAAGGTTTTGACTGATTTTGAAAGATGGGAAGAAACTATTCCTATACAAATTGTTATGTTTGGAACTTTTGTACTTTAGACACTTATACAACGTACATAATAAATAAAACATAAATGAAACAATCACAATAAAACGTATACTGTACGGTGGCCGCGCACCAGCCGCACCGAGCGCCCCTGCCGAGAGCTCCTGCTCGATCGGCCTGCAAACACACTCTAACTGTATGGCGCTCGGCACACACTAAGCCTTGCGCTGCTTAGTGTGTGCGACAGTGTGCGTGTACACTGTCGTCCTCCTGGACGTTGACCGGTGGCAGCGCTACTGCCACGGCAAGTCCAGGGGTCGGCACGGCTGCCCACAACACAAATTACTGAATATTTTCTAGAATAAAACGATCGTTCGGTATGTTCGAACTCGTGATCATTATCCCCGTAACGTTTACATGAAAAAATTGCCTTTTTTCGGCTGGCTGGAAAATGGACGAAGACATACCTATAGGCATCCTAAGTGCTCGCGACTAAATTGTTAGAGTAGAGCTTTTGCATCATGTTGGTCCAGAAAAATTCGATGGAACACATGTGACGGATGTTGTACCAGTTTGCAGACTATGGTGTCATGTTGAAATTCTACCGAAATTCACGAAATATGAACGCCGAACGATGTCACTTGTTTGGACATCATGGTTAGAGTTCGACTGATAGAGGTGTCAAGGTGATGTGACTGATAGAGGTTATCTGTTGCCTCATGGGATACTACTATTTAAATGATAAATCCATGAATTTGTCAATTTTGTTGATGCAACCGTTATGTAATTTTAACATTGATTCAACACGATAATAAGACTTTTGGAATGAAGGAAATCGCACACGAAATTTAATATTGCTGAGATATACTAAAGCCTGGTTACAATAAATTTATCTAAAGATTTGCATGCGACTTGCATTTGATGGGAGAGCATTAGACTATCGCCAGCGCAAAACATGCAATACAAAATTTTAAATATAGTGAAAAAGCTCCATACATTTTCACGCGATATTTTTTTATTTTGTTTTATTCGTTCTTCTTAATTTCACACAATCAGTGGTTTTTCCTTCGAACTATTTTAGGGATATTTTCGATCGTATTTAAAAGCAAAAACAAATATTTAAAACCCCCTGTTATTTTAACGAGAACGACGATTCCACACTACAG
>KB666121.1:229847-247121 GCA_000349065.1 Anopheles quadriannulatus | reverse complement strand
CGTTTTTAAAGTTGGTATCATTAATTTTTAACCGTATTTTGATGATTTAATTACATAAAAACAACAGTAGTAGTAGTAGTATACAAGTTTTTATTGATTTGAAATTTGTGTACAGTGTACAATGGGTACTCTTGTAGATTTGTAATGGGTTCGAATTCGTTTTCTTTCCTCATTGTTTGAACAGTTTACCTAGCCCTGCCAAGTTGAATTTTTAAACGTTTTTTTTTGTGTTAGGATTGTCGTTGCTGGAAAAATTAGAAGAAAACAATAATCAGCAACATAACCCCGAAAACCCCGAGCAACATAAAAACAACAATAATACCCAAACTGTTTGTAAAAGATTAAAATGTAATAATGTTTAGCGCAATAATAAAAATACCGCATTCACCTGGCCCGCGGCACTTGATAATTTCCTAAAGTTGGCCCTTTGCCTCAAAAGTTTGCCGACCGCTGGCCTAGAGTATTACTCTTTGCACATATTCTTACCGGCTTTCAAATACTTATCTAATACATGTATATACCACATCACTAATTCAGCCAGTCCTTATTTAGGCTCATAAACTACCGAACGATTTCACTACTAAACTTTACAAGCAGACGGCTACCGGCGGCTTTGTAGCGGTCTAGGAGAACATCGATGGTGAAGTGGGTGGTAGGAGGAAAAAAATATCAGACTAGGATTACATTCCTTAACTATTCATTTTCAAAACAATCATTACAGGCGAAAAAAAAAATTTTATGAAAGTTTTTGATACTCGAAAAAAATATATTTTGATAATTACTCTTATAAAACTTATAAAACCTTAAAATAAGTTATAAAAATACTTATTAAAAATCGTTCAAAAATGTATTTCTTTGAAACTTTTCTAGAATATGTTATTTATTTTTTTGAACGATTTTTAAACGCGTTAGTTAGCGCATAAAACCTGTTTTTCGAAGTGTCTTTATAGTTATGGTACGACCATAAATTTGTTTTTTCGTCATAAGTCGTGCAAAAATGTGTTAAAGAAATTTGAAAAAAATATACAAAGATGTGAAATAGTACCCTGCACAACTCATACATTCACTATTTTTATCTATCTCCTATGGATTTTCCACAAATCGCGAAAAACGACTGTCCATATAGTTTTGGTAGGCGCTGTATTACAGCATTTTCATAACTAACTATTTAACTTTGTAATAAACACGATTACTTCTTAATCCGAGATATTTTTTTTACTTTCGACCGCCCTTGCCCCGCTGTGCAATGATAACTAAGAGCTATGGTTGCTTGCAACCTTGCTTTTGAAGCGTAAGTATTTTGTTCCACAAATTAAGCACGGTAATAAAACGATTCGGATGCAATAGGAGCCATTCGGATTCGATCGGAGTAATCTGGATCGAATTGGATCTGTATTCGGAACAGCCGGATTCGAAGCGGATTTATTTCGGAGTTGGATCCGGACTAAGAATGTCGGAGCGGATACACGAATCCAATTCGGAGCTCCCATCACTAGTACTTTGTCTGGAATCTTATGCTACAAAATATTGCACAAGCCACCTCCCGTGCACCTACGGTTTGATGCTTTTCCTTTCTTTACACGTGCCGCGCGAGGGTGTTGAGATTGGAGCGACGAATGCGCCGCGCCCGGTATGCAATCTGCAGAACGCACGGTATAGCATAGCTTTTTATTGTTAGCACAAAATACCGCCCGAGTGCGCCTGTTGCTCGTCACTGGTTTGACCGTGGTTTGTGCTAAAACCCAACCGACAATAAAAACACGCTTGTGGGCAGTAATTGATTCAGTCCTTCGTTGTTGGTTGTGGTTGTGTAGATGTGCATGTATGGGAGTATGCGTGCCGTGGTTGATTCTCGGCGTCGCTTGACAATTATCAGCGAGCAGCAGTTCTTGATTTCGGACTAAAAAACAGTGGAGCGCTTTAATTGCAATTGTTTAAAGTTGTTTTGTTTAGGTAGAATAATTTCGAAACTTTTATCAATTATGTTTGCTAATAAAGGAGGTTGTCCGAAAGTTGTGCACAATTTGGAAAAGGTTTAGCTCATTTCCAGCAGCAGAAAAGAGTTTCGCAAAATTGCTCTTGCAGAAGTCAATAAATTTTGGCAAGAATTAACAAACATGTTGAAGCTACATTACATTCTTAGAAAACGCTACTAATAAAGGGAAAGGCAAACCAAAGCTTAAAGCATCCTCTTGCATACCTACAGTAGCAGAATTTTCTTCGCCTCAGCTTTTGCTAAGTTTGTTGAACCATTGGTTCCCGTGTGCGGAAAGCCAAATACATTGCTCCAGCATTGGGAAACAGCGAAACAAAATATACACAATTAATAAGTTTGTGGGTGCGCAACAAGATTGCGGGGGGGTGTGACCGATTAGCCTGCAAGGGGTGACTAAAGGATGAACCAGAACAAGCATGTTCAGCATTTGCTAACTAGTTTAGCGTGGAAATGAGATTTATATTTCTGCATGTCACGGCCCGCGCCCGCCTACTCTACTCACCGTATCAGGGCGATGGTTTACAATGTTTCGCGCGTTCGTTGCGTTTAAATTCACACCCTACACTCGTGGTAAACACAACACCCTCTATGCCGCCAAAAAGGTGTACAGTTTTTCACTACCTAAATTTGCCTAAATATTTCCTCCTAGCGCAGAACGTGCAGGCACGTACTGCTCTCTAGCACGCTCCTTTGATCCGCCTGCCATCTTCGCACAGGTAATCCGAGCGTCACAGAATCTACCGGGCACGTGCGCAAACATACACGTCCATCCGTGCTAACCAAAAAGATCGGCCCGCGTAACGAATTCCGCAAGCGAGCGTACAATTAATCAATTTAGCATCGCTCGAGCATTATCCGGCCCCATCGGCGGAGACACACTTCAGCAAACCAGAGATCGAGAGCTCCTTAGCGGCTAGCACTCTACGGCATGGATTCAGGGCGCAACAATTACGTTGTGTGTGTGTGCGTTGGAGCCTGTGCAACTGTGCGGGCCTTCGCATAATGTAAAGTGTAAAGCAGGCGGATGGCAGCCTGCGGGAGCGGAAGCGAAAGGATGCAGGAGAATATTGATGTTAATACAAACTCCTGCCGCCATATCCTTGCCTTCACCGCACGAGCAAAGACACCCTAATCGTAACGTGACATTGAAAAACTTTTGCCACCCCCGGCCCTCCATCATACATTACATTTACACCGTATGTAGCCTGCATTAAGGCGTTATTAAGGATCCCAACACAAAAAATGGCACGGGAAGTGGTTTTATTTCTTTTGCTCATATTTTTCTCATTACCGAGGAGGGAGGGAAACCGCGAAAATATCGTGGCGAGGCTGAGGGCTTCATAAAATCTTCCCTTAGCGGCACGTTGGTTTGTCTTTTTTTTTTTGTTTTATTCGTCCTATTTTGTTTTACAGCAAAAAAAAAAAAAAATACAACAACAAGCTCACTTTATAAAGCCTGCTTAATAGGCAACGTCATTAAACAGGTCGTTTTGGTCGTTCCGCCGTTGTTGTTGCTCCATTTCCCTGTTGCTTTTCGCTGTTTCTGTTTTTCACCTTCGGGTTAGGGTTGTTGCTTTGGGTTGTTTCCTTTTCTTTTTGCACTTTATGGACGAAACTTGTGGCGCGGCGCCACAAGGCCACGTTGAAGCGTGAACAGCAAAACGTTCGGAAACGCTACAGGGAAATGCGCATTTTAGAGGCGCTCTTGAGCCTATCTGGAGCGCAAAATGGATGAGCTTTCGGGCTTCGGGTGATGGGTATCTTCATTGCCAATTTAGCCCATCCCCAACCGCTCTCGAGTTTTATACGCGCGCGCTTGGGCTTGCAGGATGCAGACCTGTAATATTTGCCTCCTTGTTTTGCCTTGTTTGAGGAAGGGGGGGGGGGGAGTTCAGTGGGAGGGGGGAAAACAGGGGATTTGTTTATGCCCACACGGAATCGCTCGTTGATTAGGCCGGTCTTTACGCATTTTCGATGAATTTAACAGCAATATATATGCCCAATTCAAGGCACAAAGAGCGAGAGTGTGTGAGAGAAAAAAGAGAGAGATAGACATAGCCAGAGAGTGCGAGAGAGAGAGAGAGAAAGAAAGAGAGAGAGAGAGATAGAGAGAGAGATAGGAAGAGAGTGAGAGGGCAAGGGAGAGGAGGTGGATTAAGGCACTCAAATCCTTCAGCGATAAATTCCCTTTTATCTAACACTGGCGAGCTGGGAAGGAAAATGGCCAGTTTATCAAAATTAATGCTGGGTGATTTCATTGACCGAATAAGCACAAGAAACAATGAGTCTGAGGCTGGGCAATCTAAGTCACAGACACGTAGTTGAAGAGTCTTTAAAATGTATTACTATCGGCAAATCCTGGTCACGGCACGGAATTGCACACATGACACACGATGAAAAGGCAGATGCTCTGGTGAAATTCGGAACTTCAGCAAGGGATGGAAGAAAAGTAAGCATTTTAAAGGTAGCTATTAGCCCGCGCTGGGTACTAAATATACGCTGGCAAAAGAGAAAATATAATCTGCAAAAGAAGGAATAAATATCTGTTAACCAGGGAATGGCGGGGGTAATGGGTCGTATTCGCACGTAGTCATAGTAAAACCCTCGGGCACTCGGCACAACACGCCTATCGGCACATCTGGACTACTTTTAGCATCTTCTATATTATGCTACGTTTTCACATTCCCTTCATTTCCCCCACTCCCATGCTCCTCTTCTTGCCACGAAACAATCTCCATTTAATCGACATATTTTGGAGGTGAAGTAAAATGTCTAAACCATGCCTGCCGCACCACCAGATACGGAAAAGAAAATCGTGCAGATAATAAATAAATTCATGAAAAACCGGGCTTCCCCCCTCCCTTCCCAGTTGCGGCCAGTTGTCAAACCGCCCCCCCCCCCCCTTGCCAGGGTCTGAAATGCTGCCAAAAAGCATTAAGTGAAATTTTCTCGTCGCGTCGCATGGGATACGGCGAGCGACGCGTGGGGCGCCAGTGTGTTCGATTGGTCGGTTATGAAGCGCTCCAGCGGGTGAGAGGAATGGCACATTTATTTCTTTTTGCCCTTGAGCTACCCGATACCCCTAAGCACCCTCACCTTCTTCAGTCTAAAAACTCCCTGGCGTTTTCCCTTTCATTAATCGTTAATATTCATCAGCGTGCCGGCCGGGAATGAAAAACATGGAATCTGTGACTAGCGACATTATCGTTTCATTACGATGTTTTCTACCCAGTACCCTTTCCCCCACCCTTTCTGGCATTATTTTGAGCGGGTAGAATGCCGCGTATTGCTTTTCCACGTTGATCTTTTCATTGCTGAATAGAACAGTTTCTGTTTTTCTGGTTTGCTGCTTGTGGTGTCAGCCTTACTACCCTTTTCCAGATCGTCTAGGGCTCGCTAATACTATTTACAGAGTGGTAAATGTTCTGCTGTGCCGCCTTAATGCGCCAGTATCTGGTTTTTTGGTGGGCTTTGCTTTAATATCCCTTGTACACAGTAAGTGCCTTAGGTTCAGATCATCGCCATGACTACGGGCGCCCGAAGATACCATGGAATGCGCGGTATGTGCTTGAGTGTGCCTTTTCATGCATTGATGTTACGTGTGAATTGTATTGTAAACGAAAGCTGTCACAGAAAAGTGATAGTAACCGCCCGTTCATAGTGGAAGCTGGCTGCAATACACGCACATACTCACACAAGTGGCCGTGTTTTAGACAACGCCGAGAAGTTTGCCCACTTTTCCTCCTGCTTTTGTTTGCCTGTCCCTCACACCTCCGCGAGGTGCGCGTGTTACGTCCACCTGTCACAGCTATCCGAGACAAACATTTTACCATCGTGTGTCAACAGGATGACATCCGACGGCACGCTGTTTTTCTTCCCATTTCGGGGCACGGCCAACAACAAACCAAAGCATGTAATACTCGGGCAAAACCAATTATAATCTTATTTTTCTCTCCCTCATCCGTTTAGCAGGTTTACCTATTAGTTTTAATTTTTGACAGCGTAACCGGTAACAGCATTATACTGACAATTGGTGACAAAATTGTTCTTTGTGTGCGACAGTTCGCATTGTCAACGCACGGGTGGGTAGGAAGGGGGAAGGGAGTCGAAAAAAAATCATTTCCATTATTTGGTACGCAGTGTTGTTTGCTTTTTCATCTTTACTCTACACAGTGCCGAAGGGGACATCCATTAATGACGTAACGCTTGTGACGTATAGGATAAAGATATGCTTAAACAAAAATGTACGCAGTTGCAGGTGCGCTGACCGGTGCGTTTAGTCAATAGAGGTGGTGCCAAAAATTATTCAATATTCGTGTTACGTAACTGAGGGAAGTTCAGGTAATGTGTGGGCAGGGGAAAACCATTGTACCAAACCTAGCAACCTAGTAAGTTCGTAGGCGGTTATGCCTGGTCGTGTTTCCTTCACCGTTCTAGTTGGTTTAGAAAGATACTTTTCTCTTCTCAGATTGTTTTTTCTTCCTTATTCTAAATTCTGTTTATTTTTCTTCGGCACCAATGATACGCCATTTGTCGCGTTACGTGTCGTTTCCGATGAAATATTCACCCCGCGAATGTATAATCGCAAGGCGCACCCGTTTCATGCCAAAACAATAATCTTAACCGACGGTGCAGAGCGGGTAGAAGTGATCGGGAAGTTGGCAAGTAACCGTGCCAGCAGCAAACGTGCGCGTGTGGGAGAGAGCGTGTGCAGATAAATATAGATTTGCACGGGGAAAAATTCCTATAAATCTGACACTTTGGTAGCCCAGAGCACACCACCACTGCCGCGGGTTTGTGTGTTTTCTCCGGTTGTGAATCGGCCCACATCGGGGCAAGCGTGGCGAAAGGTTTATTTTTTTCGCTGTAAGTGTATACCGAAAAATCACGATGTCTTACGCCGCACTTGGTGCGTGCAGGTCTAATGGCAATAAATAGCATTGCCTCCAGCTTGGTTCGCTCCAACCGACCGACCGCAGAGTAATATTATCGCGTAACACCATTTGTGACACATTTGTCTAGCGTGCGCGGCAAGCGGCAGAATTGTTGCATACGTTCACCCACTGCCAGGGTGGCAAATAATTACATTTTATTTTCCATTGAAACGAATTAAGATTTGTTGTTGTGTCCCGCTGTTCCCTGATTTCGCCTGATCCGAATGAATTTCGAGAATTTCCCCGGCGTAGGATTGCTTCGTCTTGTTCCACGCTGCAATCTTTTCTGATTGGTTAACGGGTAAACAATTTCCACCTGTCGGAAGTTGTGGATGCGGGAGAATAACTAGAAGTATGTCTGAAATTCATGTTCCGCTGTCGTCAGGGATCACCGGAGTGGATATTACATTTTTTTCACTGCATTCTAAAACATCCATCTTTATCTAGGTCCTGTCCTGTCTCCTGCAAAACCCGACTAACTTCGGTGGTCAGTGCCGTTGACTCTTCCCGTACCCTGTCCGATGCTCTGCCCGTGGTCCCGTTAGTGCGAAGGTTACTCACACTGGCTGCCTGTACTGACTCAGCGATACACAACATTGGTAATCGATGTCAGCAGCGACCCTCAACGCAACCCATCCTGACATACCGGGTCGGGGGTGCGACATTCGGAATGAGTAGGCCAGCCTGCGTGACTTCATTATCTGCTCGAAGGGGGCTATCTTTGTCGAAACTTGTGCTCGTCGTCGCCAACCAATGAAGCTTCGTTTCGTCCCCAGTACCCGGCGGCAACGTTTCGGCGAGCTGCGAAGCGCGAAATGAAATTAAGAAATGTACGCCCCGATCTGGCGCGAATTTCCTCAGCTCCCGCGTCTCCCGCCAGCAATTGCGGTGCCTTTTCCGCGTACACATCCATTAAAAACCCACCCCGACGGCAGGGCACCAGCTGACGGAACTCGAAATGGGCGAAAACTTTACGGCACACTAATCTGTGCCATCGCTTCCGACTGGGTTTCGGCTTGATTGGCTCCACTCGGTAGCAAAGTAACAGCAACCAAGAACGGAACAGAGAAGCAACATAAAACAAAAAACCAAAATCCTTTCCCCCAGAAATCGATGGTGCTGACGCGACTGACAGGGCCTTTGCTGCTGCTCGTTGCAAAACTAGCGTCTTACACTCTACAACCTTCTCCCCCCCCATCCCCACCCAACAGCTTAGACGAAGTGGAGGATGAGCTACCATGGGGTGTTTGCAATAAAGAGAGCGAGACACAAACGCAAAGCAAAATGTAAAGGTACGCACAACGGTCCCGACGAGGCAATGACACACTAAAGGTGGATAGTCGCACCGTGTGTTGTGCGTTTGATGAGTTTCTTCAGATGCTAGCCGCGTATTACGACCTTCAGCCCCCGTCCCCTCCCTTCCCTCCTTGCCCCCCTTCCGAACGTAACGGACGGGGACGGGCCCGCTGCAAAGCCCGGATCGGATTGGATTTGTGCGGAACGATACTCGTCTTTTTTGTGCTTTTTTACGATTATTGTGTATAAATAGAACATAATTTTCGCACGCTTCCACGCGTCGCAAGACCCCTCCTCCGCTCCTCATCCCCATCAGCCAACCGCACTCGCAGTGTAAGGTATGCCAATTACCCATAGCCTTAAGGCCGAAAAACCACTCTGGGACCCTTCGGCTGAGAGCTGGGAAGTAAAAAGAAAGTGGAACGGCTTCAGGGGTGGGTGGGAGCGGGAGCGTTTTGGGGTGAGTGGTGTGACGGAAACTCCCTCCTCTCCACCCCTTTTCCACCCTGCCGGGTACACTGTGAGCGCTTGATGCGACGATGATGATGACGCTGATGGCTTATGTGACCGTGGCGAGTACTCGGGGAACTCGGTGTGCTGAATGATTAACCGCACGCGGGAAAATTGAAGCCTGCCGGCATCGTGCATCCCGCCAAGGGAGCATAAAAATAAATGGATTCACATGCACAGAGACCGTGGGGACAAAAATGAGACGAAAAAAAAACATACACACACACACACACACACCTGCGAACAATGAACAGCAGAAAGTGTCCACGCGCAAAGGGATGTACGAAAATCGGTTAGCGGCTGGTGTGCATGTTCTTTCTGCAGCGCATAATCAACTGGTATGGTACTACCTGCGATTGTGTGCCGATGTGTGCGCGGGTGGCTGTAACGATCAGAAAGGTTGGCTTGTAATTTGATGAACCAGCGCTGGGGTTCTGGCCATAATCCAATTTGCACCAGCATTATCGCCTAGCAGCGAAAGCGAACCGTTATCTATTCATGGTGGTTCGCTTCACGGTTACAGGGGTGGGTCTTTCAGCGCTTACCGACAGATTGATCAATTAATTTCGTCGTGCGATGGTTTTATTGTTATAACTGATTCAACAAAATATTCGCCTAAAGGTATGGAATATGCCGAGCGAAACCTGCATTAAATAAAATGCTCTGTGAAATTTCACATATTCAATCCAAACACAACTTTATCTATTGTTGGTGTGTCGGACGATCTACATCGTCCAACTTCTTTCAATCACTTAGTTAATCAATCAATTTGGTTTAAATAGGCTGTATATATATTATTTCAAATAAAGTAAATCCTTTCCTGAGCTTGTTGCGAGTGCTTATTTTACAGCTGGGTGCAAGCAACCAACGCATCGGATCATTAAACACACGATTGACAAAGTTGAGTTTGGATTTAACTGGAGTGACGTATTGCTTATGGCTTGGCAAACCCTGTATATGGGCTATTAGGTTATTTACAGTTCACCTCAGTTATTTTTTAAACTCCTGCCTGGTATCTCAACATGTACTTCAATCGTGTTTGCTTTGCAATATTGTGTATGTGAGAACTTCTGTGTTTTTTTCTTTTGTTAAAATTTACAATATTTTTTTGTGTTTTCTTTCTGTGGGTACAAATAGCGCTCGTTTAATCACTACCCACACAGACACTGTTTACCAGCACACTTTCCTGATCCGTGTGGAGTGCATTTGCTCGGTACTTACCAATTTTCTTTTTTTTCAGCCTTATTCCAACCACATTGCGGTGCCGTGGGTTTGTGGGCATCAGATAATTGTGTTTTAAAAATCCGTCCAGACCCTCGTTAACCAGCCGAAACAACCAGATGGCATGCCGCAGCATGGCCTCGGATGCATGCACAGCATGCAAACAATTGGCTTTGCGCTTCCATTTTCCTGTTTATAGCGCCAGCACTGTCAACAAGGCGCCATTAACACTGCGCTGGACAAGGAGGCATTGATTCCGTGCCGTTTTAATTAGCGCAAAGAGTATTATCGCCACGCGAGTGGGCATCCTCATTAAAAGTGAAAATAGTGCAACAGTGCAGTGTAGAACAAGCAAACCAAAAGTGGACATGAAGCAAACCACTGTGAGGAATAGTCACCAACGCCGGGAAGTTTGAAAACTAGCTTAAATAACTTCGCAAAGCAAAGTCTATAACAATGGAGATTCAAAACATGGAACGCTGCTTTGCGTTTGCACGGATTTAGCATTTTTCACGTTTTATTTTTGTTTGGTGTTTTTTTTGCAGTTGTGCTCAACTGTTTTGCTCCTCTAGGACTTCTTACACACCGGCCAGATTGCCTCGGTTAAGCCTTCATCGATGAAACAAGCGCCGTCATCGATACGTTGCAGAAAGTCAGACGAAGGGAGTGAAAAGATGGTGATACGGTGGAAAAGTGAGATGACGGGAGGAAAATTAACATTCCTTGGGGTTGCTTCTGAAGGGTTTTTGTTTTTTATCGGTTAAGAAACCCCATCCAACAGGTCTCGAACACTTGTGCGAAAAACCGTTACTGCGCCCTTCCCCATTCGCTAACCGAGGACAGGGGATGCAAAACACCGTGCGGCAGGGAAAAAAACCGATGAAAATCTAACACTCGCCGTATCACGTTTTTGCGCGCTTGTATGTGTGTCACAATTTATCGGGCTTTTCTTTCCCAAGTTTTGCTGCCTACGAGTGTTCTGCGCCGTGTGTGTGGGCCATGTGTTGCATATTTCATGAGATGACGGCAGTACGGCGAAAGCAAGAATGGTTCCGACAACGCGCGCCACACCGAGGTGACGCATTGAAAGTTATCCTTTTCCTTGCTTTGCTGTTATTCTCGTCCTCTCCCGTACCTTCTCTCGGGCTACTAGTTCAAAGACGTTTGACCATTTTTAGGCAGTCTCGGAAAAGAAAAAGGAAAAATCCAAATCAGGATGAATAATGTTTAAAAAAAAAACCCCGCTCTCACCTAACGCACGGCTCTGATTGAGGCGGAAGAGGATTTGGGTTTACTTGCTCGTGCGTTTAAGAACCAAACGGTGCCCTGCGGCCAAGGTGAGCGTCCACAAGCGCCGGCCATCTCAAAGGGTCTCGCACCCAACACGGAAAAGCACTTCCAACGCGCTATGGCATCCAGGCAACACACTTAATGCGCTAATACGAAAGCAACCTCCGATAAGCCAACTGATGGGCGGTATGTGTTTGTTTGTATGAGCGCGAGGAAGGGGTGGTTCGGGGCACAAATCAACGGGATAAGCAGATAACTGTGCGCTGCGTTCAATTTATGAGCGAGTCCGTCAGACCGCTCTAAAGTGCGCTCTTGAGCCAAGGTCAGTGGGCTGCTCGGTAAATGTCAGAATCCCGGACGAAGGAGAGGAGTCTGGAGCAAGCCTCTTTGAGAAGGGTTTAAACGTTCCCGGAATAGACGGTTTCGGAAGGAAGCGTGTCTTGTTCTTTTAATTTTTTTTGTTTCTTTGTTGTTCGTTTGCTGGTTTGGGAAGGGTAGGGGAACGGCTGTTATTATGGTTAATTTGCCGATGCTGCTGGCTACAAGAAAATTAAATAAAATCAGCGAGTAAATTGAAATCTTTCGTGGAATCAGCACTGCTCGGTTCAATCTTTAGCAATCTTTTCCCCTTTCTATTCGTTTGCGTTATCGAATTGAATTATCATGATTTCGGTTCTCTTCCGTCGATTTGTTACGTGCAAATTATATTTATTCCTTTTTTCCTTCTTCTCCGAATTCCAACTTATTTTCCATACGTTTATTCATTTATCATTTTCCTTTGTTGCTCAATTTATTAGAGTTTTACCGTTTTTTTTCACTTTTTATTTTGTATAGCTTTTTTGTATTTTAAAATAATTGATTCTTTTGAAAGCAATCAATCTCAGTTTTTGATTTATGATTGTTTAATTCTCTATGTGTAAGCAATTTTAATTTTTTATCACCGTCAATTTCAAACAGTCAACTGTGACAGTAAAATGACAATTTATTTTATGTTAATAGATTTCTATTAAATTTACCATTTACTTCATGCTATATCTTTTCAACAAAACCATTCTGGCAATACACGCATAAAATGATTAATTAGGACTAAGAATCTCGTAATTAGGAATATCACGTCAAACCCGCTACACTTTCAAGAATTTGACAAACACAAAAATATTAATCAAACAATTCTCGTCTATGAGGGCTTCATGTCTTTCTTTGGTATATTCGTTTTTCACACCAACTTTCACTTCACTTCTTCTTTCTTTCATATCTTGTTCCTCAATTCAACGTCGACCAGGGAAAAACTCTCGAGTAGTATAGCAGCAGCAGCAGCAGCAGCACAAGCAGCAGTAGGCTGCTGATTGAATAAATGATCAGCTTACGCGGTTCAGTTCACCTTTTCAGCTACCCGCAACCTACTTCCTTCGTTGTGACGGGACGTCCTTCCTGTGAAGCTCAATTATTATCCGCTCAGCGGCTCGTTGACTTTGTTACGCGATTAATTATTTACGGCTTGGCTGACATATGAAGCATGGTTTCGGATTCGCTTTGCTTTCGCGCCCCTCCTGCTAATTCGGTCCAGGGTGAGCTCTTGCAATCCCCCAAAGTCAAAGGGTTAAGAGGAAGACGGGGTCGAATCGAACAGCAAAAGAAGGGCGGGGTAGAGAAAAGCTTGAGAATCGAGACGCAGGACCCTTTTGTTGTCGCTCCCTTTCTTGGAAATTCAATTTAACAATGATTCGTCTCTTCCTTGTTATTTACCTGGCTGCTCTGGACCCTGGTATTCTCTTTCACTCTCACTCTCTGTGTATATCTATCTCTTACTCACTCTCTCTCTCTCTATCTCTCTCTCTATTTTTTTTTCTCTTGTCTTTTATATCTTGGGCTGCGATCACTTTCACCAAGTGCTTTGGCAGGTTTTACTTAATATACGGGCCACACCAGGATGTGGAGAGAGTTTTGCAAATTAAAATTAATCCTTCCGACAGGTGGCAAACTTTCGCAGCACATACACACAAACACTCACTCACCTAAAAGCAACTGACAGACAGCCTACACAGCCATTGCTCGTTTTTGTTTATTTTTGTTTTGTTTCCAGTGAAATTTAGAGACTCCATGTTGGATGCCTTAAACAGTTTGCAAAACATCGCTGGAACGACAGGTTTAAAGTTAGAGAGGAAGTTACTAACCCCTTTTCCTTCTCTTATCTTTCCTCCCTTCGCCAAAAGAAGCGTGTCACGATGTATACGCAACGATTAGTCGGTCCCTTGGGACGACATACACGCCCAACGTGACGGACGAACGCAACCCATAAAGCTATGCACAGCGGAATGTCACGTAAAAATGTAGCAAAAGTGAGCATACTTGCAAAGCTGAGACGAAATGATGTATTCAAACTAGAAATAGAATAAAATATCCGTTTTGTTGAGTTGCTCCCGTGAAAAGCGAGTTTTAGATAAAGTAGATAAGAAACAAAATTAGCTTTGTGAAAGGTGAACTCCACAGTGCCGCAACATCCTGGTTGGGCGCTCGCACGCGTTTGCAAAAGTCGCGTGGGAGTGTATGGCCAGCAGTGTGTTTGGCCAGGCAGGGGGTCTAAATTTAACTGGCGCAACTTTCAGTCCTGCGTTTGCGGTGGGTCAGGAAACAGCGTCGCTAGTGTTGGCTAAATGTAACGGAACGAAGGCATTTCATTCACGACGTTAAAAATTGTTTATTCGTCAACCCGCCGAATCGAGGACGGGACCATGCTTTCTTCCCTACCATTCACAGTAGCCCTCTTTTCCTCACTTCCACTGTAGTACGGTGGTATGAATTCTATTTCAAAATTGACCGACCACCAAAAGAGAAACGGGAACAAACCACAACCACGCGCCAAACATTCACAATGCGCACCGTACCCACGGCGTCTCCATTCGCCATTCGCTACCTTGTCCCACTGCTAGATCCACACGGACAGAGTCGTGAACGAGAATAGCATGTAAACATTGTCGCCCCTCCCAGCTCATTCCACCATTCTTCCTTGGTATACAGTTACCCTTTTTTGTTTCTTCCCTTTTCCTTTCAGTCCCTAAAGCAGTGATGTCAAACTTGTTTTGGATCGCGAGACGGATTAGGGTTAAAAATATTCTCGCGGGATGCTTTTGAGGGGAGGGGGGTTTCTTCCATCGGGCAAAATCATTTAGGACTATATCTATCTATCTATCTATCTATCTATCTATATTTTTTCGTAGCCTCCAATAAAGCCTTTAATAACATATTGTCTATCATACATATTTCATTGGGTAGAAATAAGGAATCATGGAAATAACATTATTATAACCAAAGCAGTTCATGAAATTTACTGATTCTTTATTTTAGTGAAGGTTGCCCTCACTCGGAAATTTCATAATTCATATTTAATCCACCAGTTATATGCAGACTTTGAGGCTACTTGGACAGTTCTTTAGACCTCGTTTATCGCATTCGCGCAACGAGACACGAATTACAAATGCTGCATTCTCAAAACGCTACCGACTAATAACGATAATTCAAAATTTTAGCACTATATCGGCAAATATTGGCTGGCTATGTGGCCATTTTGTTAAGGAAAAGAGACTACCAACTTATAGTCCACCTCATACAATTCATTCCATTTTAGAAATGATTGTTTTTTTGTGAAGATTTTTAAAGATATCGGTCTTCGTATGTTTGACATGTCTGCCCTAGAGGATCGCCAAAACCTTAAGCACCGGCTGTGGTCAGTTTATATTTACTCTTTCGTACTTGCTCCTTTACTGCGTATCCTTCAAGCCCACACCAGTGCGATTGGGAAACAGCTGGAAGGTAATCTTCGTTATAGTTTACGGTAAACACAAAGATACACACATACATCGTCGTTAGCGATAAATTACAAGATAGGTTTGCCCCCAGGAAAATTTGAAAATTTTGGCATAACTTTAATTACACACATAGACACACACACACGTGCGCGCAAGGAGGCACAAAACAGGAGAGCAAGGAGCAAGGAGAACTACAGGCACAGGCACTGTTTGGATGTATAGGTGTGTGTGTATATGTATAAATTAATACATATACTTTTTTTCAAGGAGAGACAAATCTTCGTACGACACCCAGGGGAAAAAACCCAGAACCCTGGGAACATGGGATTCTATCCCAGTAAACAACTCTCCTTGACTCTTTCACACCCACAGACTCACTCTACCACAGACTCACCTTTCGGTATAACATCGCAAGAGGAGCAGTACAGCGGCACACACACAGGCAATCATGTTTTTGAAAGTTTCGTAAATGTTCACGCGTAAGTATATTAATGCACAAGCACTCCACTATTAAGCTAGCCCCGTCAGCTGCGCCTCCTGCGACTAACGATCAAGTTTACTCAAAACCATTCGCATTATTATTATTATGTAATGCAATGGGCACAGTGGCCAAATTGAAGATAAAAAAAATGATGTTCTCAGCTGTCCTCCACGATTCAGCATTCTTCAGCATCAGTTGCTTGGTTTGCCTGGTTCACAGTTTCTTCAACCATCGAGTACAATTCGCGACGCTTCTCCTCAAATTTCCGGTATTCGAATAGTACCGGTGTCTCGTCTACTGCCGCACAAGATGGACAACTTGGCGATGTTGCATGATAGAATCTATTTGAATAGCTCCTGAAGCAGCCATGGTCAGATAAGAATTGTGTTAGTGTGTATGCGTGTTTTGTTTTGTTTTACAAGGAGGGGGAATGTTTGAAAGATTTGCCTTTCCCCATGGTTTCACCTTTCGGTATGCTTCTTGGGGAAGGGCTATGGATTAGCATTACATCTCGCTATTGCAACATGGACCACATTTGCGAGACATAATAACAGTCCTGGAAGCACTCGTATTGTAACACAGAGAACCGGAAATACGGTCACTTGAATTACAGGCAGAGGTGAATTTTTCTGGACTGGACTGAGTTGCGGGGGAGCCGACCTAAAGAGGGCCTCTACATAAACCTCGATCTGTTCGCTTTTCTGAGCGATTGATTTTTGTTTTCTTATTCATGCACATACGAACAGAAAACTAAATCTATACATTTTTACAGGTAAGTGTATGGAATATGTTTATAACGTTAATAGCTACCTAAAGATGTAACGAACTTTGAAGATAATTTTTGAAGACCTAGACAAACTTGACATAGGTCAATTTTTCCTAAGAGCTTTGTCGATGGTCTCCATGGCAAGTATGATAAGTTTACAAGTACACAAGTACAGAATAATCATTGTCGTACATTTGGATTTCGGGAAATTTTTTGTATCTGTGAAACAGGAAATCATACAAACTATGTGCAGTGGCTTTCACCTCTCAAATGATTGACAACAAATGAATTGCAAAATCTTCAGTTTTTTTTATAGTGGTCCAATTTATCAAGGTATACCAACTGGATCAGTACTGAAATTTGGTCTGGAGTCTTATTAACAACAGTTTATCTTTTCATTGTTTGATTCAACTACATAAAAAATACTCTTAGCTAAGAAAGATCACCAAATGCGTATTTGTTTTGAAATACTTTTAAGGAAAACTTTCTTTATCCAAACACTGGCTAGTATTTGATTACGATTTTGAGAAAAAAAAATCAATACTGAAAACACGGATAATTGACTAAAAATAAACAAATTATGCAAGCCTGGTTACAAGAAAACTATCTTTAAATACTTTAAATCAAATTAATATAAAATACCACAAGAAAATTAATCATTAACGAATTCATGATTATATACTTGGTATTTGTAAACAGATATTCATTTAATTTTTTTTTAAGGAATCTAACGGTCCTATTTTGTTCTCCCGTTAAGGGCCCCGAGATGGATAAATTCGCCTCTGGTTACAGGCTCACTTCAATTCGTGTACAAAAACACAAAACACTTTTACAACACGCACAATAGGCCTGATTATTAAACACAAACGGAAATGACACAAGACAAGTGCGTCAAGACAAACGGAAAATAGATATGCATTTTGAAACCGTTCTTGTGATACACAAGTTTCTTAAATTTTTTTCTTTCGTTAAAG
>KB666121.1:133306-209222 GCA_000349065.1 Anopheles quadriannulatus | reverse complement strand
AACACAAGTAACGTGGTAAAACAAGTGCACGGTGCGATGAAAAACCAGGGTCCTATCTTTCTGTCCGATACTGTATCTACTGTTAAGTAGGTACTTAAAATTATTGCGTACTATTACTGGTCTCAAAACTTTTTGTGTTTTACTTTGCATTGATCAATCAACTCTGGGATTGTCTTGGTACCATAATATATTTCCATTTCGTGATTGTTTAGCAATTTGCGGTATCCGGATATCCAGAAGACGACCAGCAGCTGTAACTAATATGTGTGTGTAGATCAGTGCTGCAAAATGTCACTGTCAATGTCATAAAAAAAATCTGACTGAAACAAAATCCATATCAGCGTTCCGTACACAATTGTGATAATCAGAGGTGATACTCTGAACGGTTGGTGTGACCAATACATGTTCATAACATGTTTGCGACCATCGCTTGGTCAGTCACTATGCCATGACTTTTTTTTGCTGTGATCAGTTTTGCAAAATGTCACTGACATAGTCATGACAAATTCCAGCTGAAACAAAATCATGTCAGCATCACGAGCTTTACTGTGATGATTAGAGGCGAGCATCAAACAGTTGGTGCGACCATCACATACTTGGTGACATTGTGTGCAACCAACTCTTGGTCAGTCACTTGGTCGCAACATTTTCAGTCGGTGATCATCGCGATGGTCACGGGAGATATGCGGTGCGTGCGAGTGGTTCCAAGAAACAAAATGAGCATGTTTTCTCGCTCTGTCTGACCCGACAGATAATCAAAACAGATAGAGCGAGAAAGCATGCTCATTTTGTTGTTAGAGCCCACGCGCCAAGTATATTCCAAGAATGTCGTGATTATCGCCGACAAAAATGACGTGACCAAGTGAGTGACCAAGAGTTGGGTGCTAATGAAAATTTCCAAGCATGTGATTGATTCTCGAACTGTTTGAGTATAGTCACTGATCATCTCCGTTGTGTACGTGATCTGATTTGAGCTTCGTTTCAGTCATGAGTGTTGATGAGTGAAACAGTGGCATTTGGCAGCACTGTTCACAGCCAGAAAAAATCATGATTATGCTTGCGCCGGCATTAAGCTAAGCTTGTCAATCAGAGTATCGCGTTGGACTTAAAAATTCACATGTCTTGTTCAGCATGTCATGACGCACTTTTATTGACTATTAGCAATGAGCATCAAGCTACCACGGATATGTTCATTGTTTTCGTTGGTGAAAATCTCGTGATGATCATGACATTTTGCAGCACTGGTGTTGATATATGAGAAGGGAAGTTGATCGTTTTCGCAGATCTTTGATGAAATAGGACTGTGTATATAAAGGCAAATCAGGCAAATTTAGAGAATGAAGGTTAAAGTACAATGTTTCTGGAAGTGGAAAGCCACCATATATTTTCAAATTCGAATTAGGATGTTTTGGATCCGAAACCTAATGTTACAAATTTGAAAAGAGTTTACGGATTCGACGATTGTACGGTACTCTGGGACAGAGTTTAGCACAGAAACACGATCATTAAACTCAGTCGGCAATATCCTCGGCTCAAAAGCGTCGCTGACAGCGTTGAAATCACGGCACATGAGTAGGAACGAGTCAGAGGAGCGAAATTGCGTTCTACGATTATAGAGGTTAACATTATCCGAGTCCGGAGCGGGCTGGCAGGAATGTACAGGTTGATTCTTTTACTTCTTCTTTATTCTTTCTCTCAATCGTTCTTTGCGTGGCGGTAAAGTCTACGTGCTAATCTGCATCTACTGTATTTAAAAACTGGCATGTGTGTTTGAAACCCCGACAATGCTAGCAAAATATACGCTTGGTGCAACAATTCAAACGCATCTGACGTTCTACTGCCTTCTCGTTTTTTACTCTTTCCGTGGGGCTGTCATCGGTATGTAAATGACGGTACGCAGCACCCAGAACGAAGATAAACAAAACAAAGCAAGCGAAGTGTACGTGTGGCTTTAATTTAAAAGAAATGAAAAAAAAAAACTTCTTTTCTTACAATTGCAATTTGCGGCATCTGGATGACAAAGAATGGGAAACACGAGCAAGAAAAGGGAAAGCGAAGGGCAAACCGACCAGATGTGAGTGGGCCGTCCTGTTTATCTGCCCGCGCGTCATGCGTTTAAGCTGATCCATCTGACGTCAATGTTCGGGGCGTCCTGGCGGTTTATTTTCGCTTGTGACTGACGAACTGGTGGCCAGATTTATAGGCGGGGAAATAAATATTGCATCGCGCATCGCGTGGACGCTTGGGCACCGCTTGGTAGCGTCCGGCCGCTGTTCGTTGTCGTCGTCATCGTCTTAAGTTCATCGTGCGACTAGCAAATTCGACCAGCCGTAGTGAGTTCATTGCTCTATAAATAGACAATTAAGTCGCAATCGCAACGACGGGTGCGCGCACAGGGTTGATCACGATGGCACGATCGTAACCACGGACTGTTTTCTCGTTTCGTTTCCTATTTCTGGATAATCTGGGGGCGGGAGAGGGATATTGGAACACACTATACGTTCGTGCGTAGTACATCGGACGTTGAATTATTGGAAAACAAAATGTTCAGCATCAAGGAGCGGTGCATGAGGTCCAGAGCAACGCGGCAGATCCGCTTCCAAACGGATAGCTGTACGAACAGGTCATGTTCTAAAAAAGAATACAAACAAGCAACAGAAAAGTTGTAAACAACAACAGTTTTGCAAGGTTTATCAGTACCTCAAGGCACGTGCCATATCGAGATAAAGAGGAATAGCGCAGTAGATAAGGTTGTACCACCGTACTGTATCTAATGGGCATGGAATCACTCGAAATCTTTAGAGATCGTGGCTGCACATTTCAGCAATCCAAAATATCTCACTAAATGTTTCATATTAGGTCCTCTTATTGGATTTTGAAGATGAGCATGGATCCCGTCTAGTCTGCCTAGTTCTCAGTAAAAAACATAATTTCTCTGAAAAAAATTGCTGCTTATAATGTTGTTTGAAGTTGCAACCTTTTCAATAAAATGACATAGTTCCGTTTATACTATTCTACGGCAAGTCGCAATTCTAGCATAAGTCAATGATCTGATATTTGCAGGGCTTTTGAAGGTTCTACAAAGAGATTTAAGGTCTAATTTGATGCGGATATACCTTAGTGAAATCCCAAAAACCTGTCCCCAAAATCATCTTAAGGTGTTAAGTTTATTATAATAACTCATCGGATCATCTCGGTATTATAATTCTATTCGCTTCAGAAATGATGACGTTCAGTAAAACATTGAAAATACCTAGCACGTAGGAGTGATATATAAATTAGGAACATTTCCGTTAAGTTATGGCTTCTCATCTCATGTACCAAAAATAGTGCTTAGTCAGACAACCAACTAAAAATCCAAAAAGACCCAGTCGGATGACGGTGAGGGTGTCTGAGAATAAAAAGAAGCTAGAATTAACTTGTGCTGCAACTCGACAAAAGACATTTTATAGCCAGTAATTGTGCTTATCTGAGAAAATAATTGGGAAGATTTAGTGCCACTATTAAAGATACTAAACAGGCGATAGCCCATAGCAATTAGCGTGATAAGGGGACTAAAATGAGCCATTTCAGTCTTCGGAAAGTACTCCAACCAAGCACGCCTCTGTTTCGTTCGTAGAAATGGTTATTTTACAGTCGTACGGGTTTATATGTGCAGTTCACTGTGGCTGTTCTGTTTCAAGAGATGCTCCCACCACATTAAACATCGAAGTTTGAACTGAGTGCTGAGTTGGTGTTGTCCTCCAGAGGCATGTTTGAAGATCGTTTGTGTTAGTGTGTTCCTCAATGTTAACGTCGAGTGAATCACACGGCTCTTTTCTACAAAAAAGCCACATTCTTTCAGATCGTCAACATTCAACAATGAGTCACCCATCAGAAATGTTCTTGCAATCATTCGGAGCTTGAATTTACCTTTCGGCGTCTTTTACACCTCACACCATTCTCTCCAAGGTCATATCCGGTGACCTTTATCAAAACATCCCCAATCCCACGCATCGATCATCACAGCAGAGAGATCAACTCCGCTCTTCCCTAACCAAGGCACGATCACACCATCTCCAGGGCCGCGTGTTTATTTTCGGGGCTGAGCGTGTTCTTCTACTCTTGCTTTTCAATATGGCAAACAAATAGCTAGCTGGTAATACCAGCGTGTCGGTTGAAGGTTTGGATTCCACCCGAACGGCCCCTGATGGAAACCTTGAACCGTTAAATTGAGGTGAACGTAATTTAGGCAGCATAATTTATTGGCACCAGCACTATTTTCCATTTTTTGGTTTGTGTTTTGTTGCTTCCCTCGTGCCTGGCGAGAGGGTGTATCCCAAATCGTCCTGCCCGTGTGTGTATATCTGCAAGAAACAAAAATACCAAAAAGCTACAATAAACAAACGCATCGCGCTCGACAGAGGAAACCCTACTCGAAACGAAATAGAGATAAAGGGGCGGACAACTTTTGTTTTCCACCAATTTTACTTCTTCTTCTCCTTCTCCTCTTGTTCCTCATACTCTTCTTTTTCCTTCAACTCCTCCTCTTTCTCCTTCTTCTTCTTCTCGTCCTCCTCCTCCTCCTCCTCCTCCTCCTCCTCCACCAGCTCTCCACTTCTTTTATACCCTTCTTCTAACGGCTCTAGAGTATTTTCACTTTTATTTGCACCAACTTTATTTGAAGGAAATCTTACGGAACGCTTCGCCCGGCGGCATAAAAATGCCCTCATGCCCGGTTTTGCGAGCATGAAGCAAGCAAAGCTTTAATCCCTTCGGGGCACTTGCAAGAAAGATATTCGTCCTCCTGCTTCCTTTTAGCATTACTTTGTCTCGCATTCCCTTTCAATATAGTATCACACTATCCCAGTGTTGAGAAAGAGTCAGTGCTCATGAAACGGGCTAAAAAATGGAGAAAGAGTTGGCTGCTCGTTGGTGTTTATTTAGTTTTTTTTGTTTTTCTTTTGATACGCGTGTTTTTGCTTGTAACACTTTATTGAAGTGTTGTCCGTTGTCCCACGCGATTGCCTGTTTTACGCTGTGTTCTGGACCGTCAGGAGCGATCGGTTTAACAACAAACACGTGTGCGCCGCGTGCTAAAGAAAAAACGATAGTCTAAAAAAGAAGAAGGAAAGGTTATTCGCTTACTTTTGTGTGCATTTTTTGCACTCCACTGTTGCTTTCCAAGGGATATAAGTCCATGCTATAACATACCAGCCAAGCTGCCAATTACCGTGCAGATTCGCTTGCTCCACGTTCATTGCACAGGCCCATAGCACCCGCTCCCTAAACGAGGGCTTTAATTTTATATCCTTTTTTATTTGACCGCTTGCAAATGAATATCCTACTAATATTACAACGTTTGCGGAAAAAACACAAAAAACTCTCCAGGACAAAGAAAAAGATTTTTCGGTCATTTTTCCACACGTCTGGTTGCCTTACCTGTCTGAGTCACTTTCTTTTCTTTCTGGAGAATCTCCAGCTTTGCTTTTTGGTAGTCGCTTTTATTTGGAACAGCATTTTAGGTGCGTTTTAACGGGGGAAAAAATATAAACGATCGCAGTAACATAAAAAAAGATGATTGTGATTTTGTGTGTTCTTGGCAAATCTTGTCAGCAAAACGCACAACGGTACGCACTAAATTCGCTCGCGTAGCCATAGGATCACAAAACAAATTTCGCCCAAAAGCAGAGCATAATAAGGGGTAGCTACGAACAAAAAGCTGATCTTAAATAAAAATAAAAGTGCGGTAGACCAATCAACAAATGAAATATTGATAGGATTAATAGAAGAGGAGGAGGAATGGGTGAAGGATGAGAAGAAGGAGAAGGAGAAGGAGGAGAAGAAGGAGAAGGAGGAGAAGGAGGATAAAGAGAGGGGGGTGGGTGATAGGGGACAAAACAGCATCTGCTAATTATGGGCAGAGATGAATGGTATGTCCAAAAATATGGGCAAACATAGTGCTGCTAATAGCGGCTTAGAAGAAAAATGTACAAGACATATTGTTTTTTTTTCCACAACCAAGATTATATTTTCAATAGACATGTCTAGAATAACAATAAAATATGTTTTACAACGAAGGTTTGAACAACATTGTCAGTCAAGAAGAAGACGATGTCCTCAATGTATGTGGGCCGCGGAAAACATACATACAAGGCTGAGTTGTGAATGTTGGAGAGCACTGGTCGATATGACACTTTGTTCTTACTAACATTAGGTTTTACTTGGAATTCGCAGTATAGTTGGAATTTCCAAATCAAGCAACTCCATGCAGAACAATTATGCCTAAACGAGGGCCATAATTGGAATAGATGTACTAAACGATACGAAGATATAGCCTGTTACATATGTGTTACTCTGTGTTTAAATGGGATACTTACAAACGGGGACAGAGTGAGTGAGTATAAACATAAGCAAAGTAGAAAGGATTTAAATGTTGATGATCTATTCCATCTAAAACCAATTGTCCATCGAGAAGCAATCGAAAACGTTTTGAGAAATTCCATGGTTGTGGTTGCAGAACTCAATTAATTCAAATTGTGGTCGATTCTCCGACTGATTTTCAATTAATCGCTATTGCGTGATTGTTTGTGTACGTGTGACATAATGTTGCCATTTTGTTGCAATGTATATATATATATATTATGTGTGTGTGTCTGTGTTTGTTTGTTTGCTTGCTTATCCTTAAAGTGTTCGATCTTCCGAAGGCAGTGTTAGTGTCTAGCAATACATTGACTTATTCGTTGAAGTTTTCCACTCGAATTTAACAGTGACAAATCTCAACCTGTACTGAATGTACCTTTTTTCTAAAATTAGTTTCTACCTTTAAGTGGAAAGGAAAAATAGCGTTCACACCGCACGCACCTGCTTCTACGAGCAGCAAGCTAATTAATGCCATCCTTGAGTCTCAAGGACTGTATATTTTTTCCTGAGTATGAGTGAGTCTTTCCATTTCTAACACTTACCCCATACACTAAAAGCATACGGCCTTTTCGGCAGCAGCGTTGGCAGTACGCTGGCCCTGACCCACCGAAGGCACGATCTTTGCTGGACGCGCTGCATCACACATACCTTGCGATCGACTCGCTCCGGCACTCGTGTCGAGTGTCGAATTGCTATTTTCAGAACACACCACATTAAATATATATGTGTGTGTGTGTGTTCCGGTAAGGTTAAAGCGCAGTTACATAAAACGTTTGAACGCGTTGCGCCCAGGTTGGTTTCGGTTTAACTCGTGCTAAATATTTCTTCCACGAGATTCACAAAAACACATACGCACACAACACTGCACTGATCCCACGCAGCGTTTGAGTGCGTTTGAGAAATTTGAGCATGCCTCTGAGGCGTACTGTTTCGTGACTCGCCTGGCATGTTGGTTAAAATACACGGGAACTTTTTTTATACCATTTTGTAACAATTGCTTTACTGGGGCTTTCTATAAAAAAACAGTATTTCTATAAACATCGAAATGCTGTTTTCATTCAACACAATCATTTTCCACACCAAAGCAAAGAAAAAACAACAAAAACCAATAAAAACAAGAACATAATGTGATGGACTACTACGCAAGGATGACGCAATCTTTAAATCTGACAAGTTAACAGACTCGTATTGTACTTCCTTTTAATAATTTGGTTTTATTATATTAGTATAATACAGCCGGATAGTCCTTGCTTCGAGGGGATGGTCGATATGAGGTTTGAACACACGATGGGTATGTTGCTAATTCGTGCGATTAGAACAGGGGTCTCCAAACTACGGCCCTCAAGAGCGTGTAATGCGGTCTGCGATGATTTTTAAAGGTTTAAATAAATAGTTTATTTTTTACTAATCAGTCAAACATTATTTTTTTTTATTTTTGAAAGACGATAATAAAGATTCATGTAAAAAAGCTGTGGAAATTTATTATATTTAGTAAGTATTTTCAAATCAAAACAAGATTTGATCATTTTAAAAGTAACGTCAAATGACCCTCAATAACGTTATTCGTGAGGCAATGCGGCCCGTGAACTGAAAAGCTTGGAGACCCCTGGATTAGATAATTGTAATACGGGACCGCTTTCTATAGACCAAAGGAACTCTGTAGAAAATAGACATATTGTGCAAGATTAGACAGCAATGCACTCAAGTAACGACGCGTGTACAGATACGTAATATAATCATACCACACTATATACCATTTAAGTACATTTTAGAAGAAAATTGTATTCAATAAACTTAATATTTAATTCGGAACCATGAGGGATACCGTCTCGACATTCGTTTAAATTTTCTTGTCCTGTTGTTCTTCTTTTTCTTCTATTTGGCGCAAAGTCCTACGCCAACATGCCGTCCTATACAGGCTTTCTAGACTTAATTCAGTACCACGCAGCCGGATAGTAAAACCTTGCTACGGGAGGACGGTCCATTCTAGGATTGAACCCATGACGGGCATGTTATTGAGTCGTTCGAGTTGACGACTGTACCATAGGACCGCCCCCCTGTTGTTAGAATGTGCTAAATATCATCTGAGTCAACCTGTACTATCTGAAACGTGTCTGTTTCAATTGTTCCATTTCAACGGTACAGGTTCCCATGAACCGAGAATACTAGCGAAAAATTCTTTTGACATTTTGGCTAGAAACCGGTGCAGTTGAGTTTAAACATCCGAATGCCTACTCTTCGCTTTATCTGACCCAAGTTCGAACGTCAACAAACTCTATACTTGTGTAACCTTTGCATGTTTAAGTTTATTTCTTAGCTAGTACTCAGTTCATACCGTTTTGTACTAGGGCTTCAATAATGCTTTCAACAACTTTTCTTGGCGATTAAATACAACAGGATATTTTTGCAGTCTTCTGAAACAACTTGCACTAGTCGCTTTCTAAACGCTTACCAGTTTGAGATAAATCATTTTTGGTCAACCACCAATCTTCAAATAATGTTTGCACATGACTGAATGTGCACGTTGTTCTGTGAAGCAAACCAATGTGTCTAATTGCGCCTCCACTGCGTAGCAAACATCAGAACAGCTTAATTACATGCGTCTTTGTTGGCTCTATATAGATTACGGATGTTCGTGTTCATGTATGTGTGTGCACGCGTGTGATTGTTAAAAGAAAACATCCCCCGCTATTGCTCGACTGATAAGCGCACACGAATGAAATGGATGTTGTCAAAAAGTCACCGACAAAGCCATTTTTTTGTCTTTACAGCTCCAATGGAATTTAGCAAGCAAGCAGGAAGCAATATAAGAGCAAAACAGTTGGAAAAATGGAAGTTAAAACTTGCGTGAGTGCGGTGCCGTGCGGGCCGATGGAAGATGATCCTCCCGATTATTTTGCTGCTTTTGCTAGTGGTCAACCCAAGCCAGGAAGCGGTCGAACCGATCCTGCTCGACAATGGCCTGTGTCCGGTGGCCCGGTGCGTGACGTACGATGAGGTGAACACACTGTGGGCCGTTCCGGACGCGGCCTACTTCCAGCAGTGTCGGCGTGTGGCGACCGGTGGTTGGGCCCTCCAGCTGATGCCCTGTGCTCCTGGCACGCTGTTCAGCTACAAGCAGCAGGTGTGCGTGTTGCCGGTGTACTGGAAGGGCTGTGCGGCGCTGCCGGATGAGCAGCGGTGTGCGGCGCCACGCTGCGGCACGTACAAGGAGGTGAACACACTCTGGGTGCACGAATCATCGGACAAATTCTACCAGTGCCGGAGGATCAATGGCACCTGGGCCCCGCTGGCGCTACCGTGTGCACCGGGCACCCTGTACAGCTTCAAGCATCAGGTGTGCGTGTTGCCATCCATGTGGGAGGCATCATGTAACGATGAGTAAGGTAGACAACTCGGGAGGGGGAAGGAGGGAGGAGATTGTATTGCAGAAGTATTATTTTATTTAAAATTCTTAATAATTACCTAATTATAAATTAGATTAACTAAGCATATCCAATTGTAGAAATAAATATGAGCCTTTTTATCCACAAATGAAGCTTTTTTACTTCCAAACTAAACTTTGAGATTGACTGTTGCGTCATGTTTAAAGAACGATGTTGCATAATTTCGCATACAATCGACCTTTGGTGGGAACTATGTTTGTACTTTGAACAATTTTCATTCCTTTTTTCAAAGTTTTTATTTTTTTCGATTTTTGTACCTGCTTTCAGTTATCAAACAGATAATGCTGCTTTTGTTTTCCCTAAAATGTGTAGGTTATAGTACTTCTATAATACAGGGTTTTCCAGGAGTTCTCATAACTGTGGGACAGTTTATTAACTCTTACTTGCGTCAAACGAACCTAATGTAATGGGAATTGGACTCTATAGCATTCTTGTTGGGCAAATCCAATAGGATTTTCAAAGGAGCTTTTCCAAAAAGGTTGACATAGAGTGCAATTTCCAACATACGAAATCCACTTCTTAAAGAAAGAGTCAAGTAAGTGTCCCACAACTATGAGATCCCCAGGAAAATCCTGTAATGGGCCATGTATCGGGATTGTTTTGTAGTTCATATAATTAATGTCATCATGCTATGTTTCTTATTTAACTTTCCTAATTTTGCTACAAACAAATCACTGCTCCACATCACGTCAGGTGTTGATGTGTAATGATTCCCGAGAAAATATGTTACATTAAATGTAAACGAAATATGAAGTAATTATTCATACCAATTCAGACGTAATGAACTTTTGTTATATCATTCCCGTTTCATTACGCTTCCAACAAGAGCCTTGCCGCGATAAAATGATAAAGTTTCGTGCTAGATGTTGATAAAGTTTAGAAACACTCGTTTTCATTGTTCAAAGCATAACCTTAAATCGTAACAACAGCATCAACCTCAAAAAATACACCCGAGCTCCATTTAATTTTTTAACGGACCTTGTCCTCCATCCATCACCGCGTTGCGCTTGCAATACACGAAAAATTAACCTGTCAATTCCCCAACCACACGCGTGTGTGTATGTGCTGGTTGTTTAGTTGGTACGTGAAAGCACGGTTGTACTCTACGCGGTTCTACTCAACCGGTGTTTTGAGATGGGCTACCTTCTGATGGGGTTAACTGGGCGCTTCCACCCCTACCGGGCGCCTCCATCAACCGGGCGTCTCCATACGCGATTGACCCTTCTGGTGAACAAAAGCGATATGCGGTTTGTGTTGAAAATAGAACACAACTAAAAACACACACCTACACTACAGAAACCAGAGAGCAAAATGCGCGTTGGCAAAAGATAGAGCAGCTGCGATGAATAAAATGTTAGAAGGTATAAATAATATCTTCCATTTGCTGTTGCTACTGCTGCTGTTGTTGCACAAAAGGAGATGGTCAAACCGCACTCATCGGTTGTATACGCAAGCTGGGGTTATACACGGGGGATAACAACACACACACACACACACACACACACACAACCCTTCCTCAAGGATGCACCAGTGCAATACTTTTTGATTGCTGCACGGATGAGTTTACTAACGGTTGCACACGGTTTCCACTGCCCAGAGAGCCTGTCGGTGAAAGATGTGTTCTTTATCCGCTGCCCCTTTCGGATACATTGTGTGTGTGTTAGTGTGTGTGTGTGTGTATGTATGAGTTTTATAAATTTTTGCTTACTCGCGCGTGTCCGAAAAGTTAAACAGCGAGTCTGCCTGCGAGGTAAGGCGGGAACGAAGGAAAAAGTAACAAAATCCCTGCTAGGCCGAAAGTGCATCTCACTCTCGGTGCGTTTGTTTTTCAGACCAAGCGGTCTAGCATGTGAATCTGACGTGCATTAAGAGTAGAGAAATTAGAGAAATAGAGAGAGTGTATAGATAAAGGGGTGTAGAAATAGCAACGAACACACCTCACCCATGACAGAGAGATAGAGTAAGATAGAAAGAAAGACAGAGAGAGAGAAAGAGAGAGAGAGAGAGACGAAAAAAGGGAGAGGGAAGAAAAGAGGGAGAGAGAATCAGTGTCACGGCAAATGATTTGAATTATGAATTTTATTTCTACCCATTTGGCATCGGTTCAGATTTTGGTTCAACTACTTCCAACCACCACCAGCACGACCAATACTGCCACCTTTACCAGACCTGGCTTAAAATCGAGCACACACTAACACACTTTCTTAAAAAAAAAAACGAACAACATGGTTTGTAACGTGCTACACGAGCGCGAGCATCCTTCCTCCCTACTCCAACCACTCCTCCACTCCTGCCCCATTCTCCCATTTCCTTCTCCCTCTCAACCGTTCGGACAACGGTGTTGGAATTATTGGAGCGGTCCGACCGAGACCCTGCCGGGCTGGCACCTTTCCTCGCTGGGACAAGATCCGATCACGATCAGTATTACGATAGAATCGTTCCAAGCAGGATCGAAAAAGTACCATCCTCAAACTCCTCCGGACTCTGTAAGGATAGCGCATCTTCCGTTTGTTCGCTTTCCGTGGTGTGTGTGTGTGTGTGTGCTTACGTCTTCGGTGGTCAAAGTGTGCCGAGGAGAATCGTCCTGTTTTCGATTAACCGCATCCCCGTGCGAAGTGCCTGCTGTGAGTGTGTTGACAGATTATCTGTACACCTAGTCAAGGGCAGGGAAGAAGTTAAGAGGAGAAAGAAAGATAGAGAAATAGACAGGGAGAGATAGAGAGAGAAAGAGAGATAGAGAGACATAGAGGTAGAGAGAGATAGAAAGCGAGATTACGCGTGAACCTAATCCTAACTTGGTATGGGAAAGCAAGCGAATGTTTCTGGGCCTGGACTGTGCTGTTTTGTTTGATTACGTTTGATTCTTTGATTGTGTGCTTGATGTGCTTGGTGTGAGCAATGCACGGTACGTACGGTAGTACTCGAACACTGATATGCAGTCTACTGCGTGTGTGTGCATCCAGAGCCAGCAATTATGGAACGGATCATATGATCACCAAAATCACTCAACAAAACAAAGTGACATTCGCACAGAACCGTTGGAGTAGTTACCAATGTGCTAAGATGCGTGGTGGCTCATAAATGTGTGTCATCTTGCCTGGCGAGCTCCAATCAACCTGTGCAAGCCATTCTGAAAAAAGTGTCGTGATGTTCCCTCTCCATAATTGGAGTGCACGTCAATTCGAGGCGGGGCACCTAGCGTATACGCTTGCCCTCCAACACCAAAGACGGCCATGATCGCTGGGACTGTATACTGCGCAGACTGCCATCAATCTACCCATCTACAACTCTTGTGATGCACACTCACGCACACAGCCGTGCGCTGATATATCAACCTCCTCTACGTCGGCTGTGCGTGCACAGATTGGAATGTTTAATCCACAGCCGAACGCAAAAGCCCCTGGACAAAGCCGTCCAAAAATAGTTTTTGCTCCTCCTAAACCACTCCACCCACGATGGGGAATTGTGTTTCGGGTTTTATGTTTAATTTTCCGATTGCCCACGGGCCTGTGGCCGCAGTGGTGCAGCGGTCAGCTCGTGAGCGGGCCGAGCGTGCGCACATCCCAGGTGCTATTTTGCACCACTAATAGTTGCGCCAGCACAAACGGGGCTGCATGCCTGTCAGGCAATGGTGTGTGTCTAAGGGGATGTTTGTATGACGTTCTCTTTGAGCAGTTTTGAGCCAAACGATGTGCAATAATTTTTTTGAAACAGCGGGCATAAACAATGGTTAGGTAATGCAATTTGCCACAGCTGCGATTTGCGATGAGCCACAGCTCGCTTCTTCCCTTTTAACATCCTGCACGAAAAATCCATCAATTTTAAAATTGGATTAATTAACTCATCGCCATGCGCGCAAAAGGGCATTCCGAGACAATCGATTGTCTTTTAATGGTTCGTCTAACCCTGAAGCGTATGTGCTTGAGCAGAGCGATAGAGATACAGATACAGATAGAGAGCGAGATATTTAGAGAAAGAGAAAAGTAACATAAATTCCTGACGTGTGTGTGTGCTTCTCGTTTCCATTTCCTATCCATGGTTTTTTTTTTTTGGTTGCACGGCTGCACTGCACGGCTATAAATATCTCTTTCGCCCACTGCGCAACTATTCCTTGTCCATTTCTACAATGGTGGTAGCGGAAAGCGTGTGAAGTGGAGGAAAAGGGCGGGGATGTGGTTATGTCTGACTCCGTCTACTGTTTGGAATAAACTACCACATCTACACATACAGGCTTACCGGTTGTCTATCCCCTCCATTCCGTAACCTTGGATTTGGCCCGAGATGCGCGAGGATCCTGGTCACGGCACCAAGGTGGCAAATATTTTTAAGCAGATGGAGGGAGGGCCCGAGTGAATCGTGCATATGTGTGTGGGAATGTGGGTGGGTGGGATTGTGTCCGAGTGATCCGAGTAGTACGGTAGCGAGCGACCCCCAGGCTCGCTAGTTGGCAGTGAACGCTCCGGCGACAACGATCGTATCCTTCGACCGAAACGGTTTAAGCTTTGCTGAAGTAGGTTTTACCCACAGGTTACAGCTGCACTACGCCAAGTAGGTAGTTATTAGCGCAGGCACGCACGCACAGGCCATCACAATCAAACTCATCGGTGTCCAGTGAGCGAGATTTTGTTTTCCAGTTGTGGTGCATTGTGGTACTAGTTTGATTGGTTTTTTTTTTTGTGCAATTTTGTGAAATATTATTTGATTGTTTGGGTACTACCTTACTGATCTGGTTAGTTCTCTGTGGGTAGGGACGGTATGTCCTGCCATTTGTCACGTTCTTGGTTTTCTTTGTTTATATTTAAATTTGTTATGAAATGAACAGCTATTTCACTAGTTTCATTAGTTGAGAACTAATGATTTCAGTGGGGCAGGTTTAGAATGTCAGTAAAACCTTCGCCGCCATCGCTCAATTCCGTGAACACACGGCGGCCGCATCACGATCATCACGCGGTTTGGATGAGATTTTATTTTTAGACCATCCAACCGGAGCGAGAGCCGGAGTCTTGCTTTCCTTCAGCTTTGATCACAATTATGTGTATGTGTGTGTGTGTGTGTGTGTGTATGTGTTTGTATATGTGTGTGTATATGTGTGTGAACTCATGTATATTTTACCATAGGAGTTTAGCAGGAATTTCAATCTAAGGATTCCAAGACCGATGGCAATGGGTGGATGTTGAAATGTTGTTTCACCTGCTCCGTGACAGCATTGCTGTACGCATGTGAGGAGTTGAAACGATTATTCAACTTTGCAAAACCGTTCCCATGTGCACTGGTACATAGGTACAGCGAGCGTAGGAAAGAGAGATCAAAAGCCCTTGCTAGCAACAAACGGCTACTCTGAAGGGGTGGTTAAAACAATAATTTTGAAGGATTTTACCTCTGAAACGCGGATATCCTACCTGTAAAAGGAAATGTACTTGCTGCATGGGGATAGGAGTACGTAGGAAACAAGAAGTAAAACACTACTTAATCTCTGTTCGCAACTCCATGCATATGCATGTGTGTGTGTGTGTGTGTGTGTGTGTGTGTGTGTGTGTGTGTGTGTGTGTGTGTGTGTGTGTGTGTGTGTGTGTGTGTGTGTGTGTGGTTTTATTAGTTGCAGTGGTTTTGCGATATGAAATGAACAGTAGGAAAAGTGCAACCCGTACCCGTAAAGTTATTTTTTCTCATCCAAGTGGGTGCCAAAGTCTCACACATGACTTCAATCATGAACGTGTCAATTGCAGCGCTGGCTGGCTCCTTAAACACCAACACCCCGGTCTAGCATACATTTTTACCCGTCCGCTGGATTGTCGGGATTCAGCTCACGTTTCTAGCAAGCACACCCACAAACACACACACACACACATGCATACCGTACCATTCAACATAAGCGAAAGTTAGGTACGGTTATAACAGCTCCTTCAAGAACCCTTTTTCCGCTGGGGCCGGACGCCGCGTCATTTGCACCGTGCGCCCGAGCATCTAGAAGCTGCCATCCCGCCGGGCGTTGTATTAGGGCACCGCTATAAAGTGGGGTGGAAAAATAATTTAATAGAGCGGCCCTGCCATGGGCAACCAGTGTCGATTTTGAGGTGCGATTTCCTTTGCAGCTGGGAGTGAAATGCAGAAGCATGCAAGGGACGAGAGTGAAGAGGGAAATTTGAAATGTTCCACAGCATAATATATCGGCTGCACTGGACGCCACGGAATGGGGAGGAATGGATAGGGAGGAGGAGGGGATAAGAGAATGTGTGCGGTGTGTAATCAATTACACATCTAAAACTGAAAACGGGTGGGTAGTCTTTCGCCCGTTGCGGTTGCTGTAGCGCTCGATTTCATACATTTCCGCGCTTACCGCTTGGGCTCAAACGATGTGATTTGGTGTGCCGAAATTTTTTGTGCTAATTTTTCCGCTGCTCTCTAGCTCTCTCTTTCCTGCCTCTTACTTCAACATTGGTGAAAGGCCAGCATATTTGGGAGTATTGATGGGCCAAGTCGTGGCTTTGATTGATTGATTAATGGTTTTCGCAACAGTTTAGAAAAGCAAAATTCGAGCCCAAGGTAAATGATTGCGACTTTTCGTCGGTTAGGGTGAAATCGTGTGCTACTTAGAATATAACACGGCACCAACAATGAGCGAATAGCACTATCAGCTTATTTTAATTAAGATAACGATCTCCATCTCTCGACTGTCTCGGTTCCGTGCAATTTGTCCGTTGGCCGCCTAGGCAATCAAGCTAATTGTTGACACGTCCTGTTGGAGTGAGAGTTTTTCAGTTGTGTTTCAGTCAAGGCTCTAGCAGTGACGGACTTCTTGGCACAATTAAATATTCCCGCTTGTTGAGTTTTTCTATGGGTAATCGGTTCGGGAGCGACGGATCCAAAGGTGAAATTAATCGTAACCCATTTTGTTACTGTTTGTACACTGATTGTTGGATCGTACTGGCCAGAAATAAAAAGAGAGAGTAAAGCACTAAAAAATTATTAGTTGTACACACGAATTCACATTCCTGTCGGAACGCTACTATGTGGTTGTTGGGTTTTGCCTGATAAAGTCGTTCTACCTAAACATACAATTCTACTACCATTATAGAACCAACAGTGTTGTCGGTCTTACCTTTGCTACCTTTGCCTGGTTTACGCAAAATAGGAAGAAATTATTTGAGCTTATGCAAATGAACCTCGCTCTCGGTTTTGAAGCCAAATTATCTCACCGGGTGCACTTGTTGCTCTTATTCTTGTTCATTTTTCCTTTTAGCGAACGAAACACTCGACTAGAACACAATCCCAAAATGTTCAAGAACCATCTTGCTATGATTGGCATGAATGAGACGCCAAACAAAAAGGCCAAGTTTTGGCAGTCATACATCAGATCCTTGAAGGGTAAGTATTTATGTGGAGTGTCGTTTTTGGCACCTTGCTCGGAATTTCCCGTCACTTTTGTCAGTATGCAATCCACTAGCCAAAACGGGCTTTTGACTAGTTGGTTCTGCCGTTCAGCCATCCGTTTTTAAGGGAGTCTTAATGTATTCCTCCGTGTTTTAGGATCTGATGATATTCGTGCACACGACACTCCGGCCTACCGGCGGCCGATTCTGCTGTTCGACGAACCGGACACTGCTGTCGGTCGCATCAATTCGCCCGGTTACCATTACCTGCCGGTTCACCGCGAAACCTATGGCTACTCGCCCCGTCCCATCTACGACCATCACTACACGCGTTCGCAGAGAGCACGTAAGTACGGAAACGGTGGAAGGAAAACAAGACCCCTGTCCCTGCTACGGGAGAAAGCTAACAGAGCTAGTTTCATTTCCGATTAATATGCAAATCGAGCGAGTAAGGGAAATGGAAGCTATAGCGTACCCTCCTAATTACTAAGCTTTAAATATTTATATTTGTTTGGCGGTGGCAAATGGAAAACGGCCGTTCCGTTTATTTTCGATTTTACAATTTAGCTATTCATTTAGTTTTCCAACAACCGCAATGCGCGTCCAGCTGAGACTCGACGGAACGTACATTAAATAAACTCATCTCCCAGGGCAGGGTGCAAAAGTTTGCCCTCAAAAACGCGCACTATTGATTTTTTGACTCGTGAAGATTAATCTAATTTCACATGATTTACCGTCCACAAGCACGGCAAGCGGCCGGATGTAATTACACACCCTAGCTTTCGATCTCAACGCTCGGTGCTACTCGGGCCGGCAATTTTGCGTCAAACACACACGGTGAAAATTAATAACACAGATAATAAACGATCGGCAGTGCTACTATTTCCCATCACGAAGCGCCACTGTTGCATACATTAATCCGACCGCTTTCCGTGCTCTCGATTCCACAATGTCGAAGGTGGGCAGTCGCGCGGCTTATTACATTGATGCTCATTATTTCGTTTCGTTTTTGTTACAGCAAGCGTAAACAGACTGGCCGATGCGGAGAAAGCCTGGGCTGACCATTTGGAACGGATGAGGGATATCGACCGCAGGTAGGGTTCTGTTCCATCTAGAAGATTAAAACAGGATTTGTATGAGAAAATGTTAAATTAAATTTTGGGAAGCAATTTTCCAGCGAACGGGGTGGACTAGATAAATGGGCTAGTAATCAGTTTAAAAACTCTATTTCTGAGTTGTCGTTGCTGAGGAAAAATATTGCCTAACTCTAGGCGCAGCGAATGGATTGCCTAGCTTGTAGGCAATCGGTATAACCTGAGCGCCTAAAATTATGCCATTTTCATGTTTTCTATGAATCGTTTGTGCTAAAACAAAAGCTTTTACCCAAGAAAAAGGGAAATGAAAGCCCAGAATAGCACAGAGGCTACCATCGTACATTGTTTTCCCGAGAAAAATGCACCACCAGCTCGCGCTTCCTAAGAACGGTTTTCCAGTACATAATTGACAATAACAATGCAGCCCCCGAAATAAAACCTCTGTTCATTTCCAACTTGCGAGTGGGGACAATTTAATTCAATTCAGTACACGCCATACACTACAATGCTTCCGATAGCACCACGACCCTCTCCGGGAAAAATACAAAACAAAAACTCGAACACGGCAAGGCAAACGCTACCCGGCCCAAATGCCTAGACAGTTCAAAAAAACACCAGCGGCTTGCGGGTACTTCGCTCACTGCCGCGTTGGTAGGATTTTGTTTTTGTTTTTTTTTTTTGTTCTTTTGCCTCCTTCCAAGTGGGAGGAAATGGCTGGAAATCTTTGGCCGTACTACCACGCATAGTACTGCACGGTGCTTCACGTTGGAATAGTTTCACTTGGTCACGTAAAAAATGAACGACGGGACTGTTAGGGGAAGGCTGTGTGCAGTGGCAAAAGAGAATAAAAAGTAAAAACTGGTGGCCTTTCACGATGAGCTTAAAGTGTAAATTGTACCGACATGAAGTTTGGTCCGACGGTTTGGGATGCCCCCCAGTGGTTGGGTGGTTTAGGGTGGAGTGGGACGCATTTTTGCAGTCGAAAATACGAAGAAGAATGCTGAGTGTTGAAAAGATTCAGTGCGCTGTTGGTGTTCGCTTTTACTCCTCCCCTTGGGACCGACATGATCCGTCCCGGGAAAGGATATTGGATCGCGCACTGAGCTTCACCAGCGATTAGCATCATGGCACTGTGAGAGTGGCGACATGGCAAGAGTGGTCATAAAGCGATTCTGCTTGAACCGATGGAGCCGCACTTATTTATAGGGAGAGGAACCCCTAAACGCAGAAAAATCAGACGCCACGATTAAAAGATGAATGGGGTTTCCTTGAAAAAACTACATAAAATTATACAATTTACATAAACTTGGCCACCTACGTCCTCGCCATCCCTACTATCACGAGATATCATAACGAACCAAGCGGTTTATGAAGAATATGATAATACCCGTCTTCAAAGGAGAGCATTCCCAAGTTGTCGTGGCCCATCCGACATGTTGAGAAAAGTTTGAATTGAGCGCACGGCAAACAAGCAAGGGCAAGTTTTTCCACGCCTAAGATAGCCCTTATCATACCTCATCTGCACTGCAAGTGAATTGAATCGTGGTTTAAAGTGTGCGCTCGGCACATTTTACTGTGACTGGGGGGTACATTATACATGAAGCACAGCATCCCCCTCAGAGCTCTCAGTGAGACCATTCGGCTTACAAGGGAACGCTGTCATCGGATGCCGTTTCGAAATGTCACCGAAGGCTCGTAAATGCTTTACGGAAATGAGCAAGAAAGAAAGAGGGAGTATGATAGAGAGCAGGAGAGAGAGAGCGAGAGAAAGATACACACTTGTAATAACACACAGACTCATTTAATAACGAATAGAGAAGCTTAACTATTTTATATTTATTTTTTATTGCTTTTCTGGCGCTGGCACACGCTCGTTACAGATACCCATCGCGCTATGGACTGTACCTCAAGGACAAACCGAGCCAGGTAGTGTTCCCGCAGGAGATGGAGTACGAACCGGAGACGAAACCGCTGTACTCGACGCTGCACTAAGACGGAGCCACGCCGTGCCCGGCCAGTATGCTAGAAGGCTTGCTGACACTCCCTATTCTGCTCCTTTATCCGACAGTTGAATAACTTTTCCTCCCCTACCCTTGTCCCACCCAACGGCTGGCCAGCACAAATTTCCCCATTTCCCATATCCTTACTTACTTGAGAATCAGAAAAAAAGCAGAAGGATGGTGAGCAGAACGTACCCATGATAAGGTGATCAATAAAGCGAATACGCTCTCGACGGTTTGCACGAGGTATGAAATCTAAGTATGCAGCACGCAGAGTATAATGGCATGATAAGAGCCGAGCGCAGGTTCGGTTTACACGCGGAGAACCGCGAGCTACCGGGCGTCTGTCCGCGGATAAATAGTACGTAGTAGAGGATGGAGGAAAATGGGAAAAATGTTACTTCTTTCACAGTAACTTAAACAAAAATACTAAAAAAAACTCTACAGCTAAGAGCAAAAAAGAGAGAGCGAGCGACAGAGCGAGAATTTTTTTAAAAACACAATCATGCATAATCACTAACAATCTTGACAGATGAAAGGATAAACGGACGAACGAGATGTTGTGTATTTATATTTATTTTGTGTTGGTTTCGTTGTTTTGCATAAACGATTTCTAAAAGTTCCCTATTTCTACTAAAAAAAAGCACATCAGAAAGAGATAAAGGGATGGAGAGCGAAGAGCAGAGTACATTGAATATAAATTACAAATATATACATATATATGTGCGGTGTATACCGTAAGGCGTACACGCGTAAACAGTTCAGAAAAGCACGAGAAAATCGAAGAAAAAATAACAGTATCAGAAATGACGGTATTATTTGTTAACAGATTGCATACGAAAGAGCATAGATCAGGCAGCAACAGAAATACACACACCTACACATATAATGAACCACAGACACATGCGCACTCGTAACTATATTTCTACACGTACATGCAAACATACACGGACAAGCCACCTTTAACAAATGGAAGCAACCGCCTAGCGGGAACTGCGCATACCGGACAGGACAGAACAAGCTACACTACATGGCAGTAAACACCGCACACACGCAAACACACGCTGTAGGCTAAACGAGAAGCCGAGAACGAAGAAGGGAAGTATATGAGCTAGCGAGATCGAGCAGAGTAGCGGAGTAGCGGATGTAGTTGCTATTTCGAATGTTAGCGATTCTTTCCCTTTCCTCAGTTCCAACGGACCCTTCTTCATAGCCCTTCTTCTCACACTCTCTCCTCGTCTTTTAAACAAAATCTCCCTCCTTCAATACCCCAGCCGTGTACACCACATCGTCCCGAGTTGTTCTCCTTTCAACGGCTGTTTTGTCGTCTCACGTTTTTGTGGCGCACTCCGGCGAACCATGCACATACCCGGGATCCTGGTTTACCGTGAGCTGCTCGCTAGCGGTGAGCATTGTCAAGCTCCTGCACTGCAACTCCGAGTAGAGTGAGAAAACCAAAAACGAAGAAAGGGATAAGAAAGGAGAACGATGTTGGCACGATGTATGTGTGTATCGTTGATCAACGATCAAACGCTACGCTGGAAGCGAAGGCGCATGCAATGTTGGAGGCGAAAAGGACTGGGCGCGAATGTGTGCGTGTTTGTATGTGTGTTTGTGGCAGTGGCTCTAAATGGAGCATTATAATAACTCATGTGAGAAATAAAATAAAATTTAATAAAAGAAATAAAATGGATCAGAAACTGAACCAAAACAAAACCAACCAATGCGATTATTTTACACAACCACGTGATGTTGAACATTATTTTAAAATTTTCTGATCATCTCTTTTAAGCATTACGCCTTTAGTGTGCGCTGAACTCAATATTTTGTTCCAAAATCGAATTTTTCATTCAAAAAAGTCAGCAGTATATTGTTGATTCGGTCTGCTATCGTGTTCGCTCGTATGTGCTTTTGGTCTCTGACTTACATTCTTTCACCTTCTCCTGAGTTCTCGTTATTTCAGTATCACCAGTAATTAATTATCCACTGACAAGTTTGTAATCAATTCCCGCCACAACGTGGGGCATTGTGAAGCAAAAATTGAAATGTCTGCGGGTGCGATGGACTCATTAAGTATGACAGGGAGTGCAAATATGCAACCCGGTCGGAAGGCTTCAGACCAACAACGAAACTCTTTAAACCTGCGGCCCGATTCTGACGGCAGAATGGCTTTTACCATCTTTATCGGGCTGTATTCATTCACGCACCACCTGCAGAATTGGTTTTATTTTTCCACAAAGAAGTGTTTAGAGATGGCAATTTTTAGGACCAGAAAAAACCAAAATGAGACAACTTGCTATGCTTTGCGAGCAAGGATAATATACGAGTATATATATATATATATATATATATATTTTTTTTTTTATTTTTTTTTTTTGAAAAAAAATCAACTAATTCAAAAAAGTAAGGAGTTACAAGTTACGATAAACTGATCAGCTGAGTGGAACGTGATGAGTACATGAGTTATCTAGTAGCACGTATATAGCCGTTTTTTTTAAATTCTAAAAATAACATGTTATTCTTAAAATAAAGTTGAAAAATTATATAGGCTACACATTTTATTCTAGGTACACTTCACACTTTTACACCTTATTTCTAGCAGTTACAATAAAAAATGCACATCTCTAGCGCAAAGCGTGTGCATCGTCCATCGAAACGCGACAGAAAGGTGTCCGTTGAAGGGGCAGAAACAGTGAAAAGCAAAATCCCATTAACGCGTTCGGCACAGGTGTGGATTCCCCGTGATCATGGTTTCGGGATTCGGACAGGGGTTTCGCCCGCCCTGGAAATCCGGCAAATTATTCCAACCCATCGCACACCCGCGTCCCCGGCAATTCGGCACGCCAATCAAATGGGCAGTGGGGTGTGAAATTTGAAGTTTTGCACTTCTCCGCTCCAAATCTGTCTCGTTCTCAGTTACCATCGTTCCGCATTTTATCGAGCAGAACGCGGATCGGACGCTTCGCTTCGTCCGCTTCTGCGTGTTCGCTGTGTGCGCCATTATTTAAGCACATAACGATAGCGGAAAACAACTTGAGCCAGAAGCCTTTACGCAAAACTGCGTGGAAATTGATTAGATTACTGCACAAACACACTAACCGCTGCCCGCCGGAATGAGCGGTAGCGTCATCAGATGGCGTTGATGAGGGTGGGTTTTGGACGATTCGAGCTCACTTTATCTTTTACTAGCCCGCGAAAATAGTGCCGGGCGACAGGTGTTTCTGAGCGTGGGGCAGCGTTTGAATCAACTTGCTCACCGCGTCAAGGCCGCAAATTAGATCAAACGAGTGGAGAAGCGATGAAGTTGAAAATATGTATCCTGACTGGAATATTTTTTTTTAACCTGGAAAGCAACTCATTACTTGAAGAATTTTTCAACAGAGCAAAAAAGAAGCAAACAGAAATCATTTCCTGCGGAACGTCCAATCAGACGCACACATTCGTAACACATTATTATCTCACTGCTTGCAACTGCCCACGTGACCGAAGCGACAGCAGCGAAAAAACGCGCAAAGTGTGTGCGAAGATGAATAAGCCACTTGTCGCCGCACTGGTACGGCAGGAGCAGGATACATTAGGCTTGCTCGAGCTTGCGGCGAGATCCGAACAGTCACGGGGGCAAACACAGCCAAATCGCTTACGTTGACTTCCTGTACCTTTTGCTTTGGTGAAGCACTCTCCGCTTGCAAGTTTTTTGTTGATGAGTTAAGTGGTTTGCCCAACTTTGGTTAAAGCTTTCTTCGTTCAGCATATTTCGCTTCCGGCACCGGAACAGAGGCCCAGCGCAAGGAAGAAGCAAACGCTCTGATAAAACAATTGCCCAAGCACTTTTCCGTGCCGTCAATGCGTTTGTTGTCATAGACACTCCTTGCTTAGGCTTTATCCCTCAACCCTCCAACTCCATTCCTTTCTTAATGAAATTTGGTACAATCAGCAAACCAGGAAGCACACGAAATAGAGAGCAGAAAGCGAGACAAAAAAAACGCTGCAGAAATGTTATAAATCTGAAACTCTAAATTAGAATTGGAAATCCGTCCTCCTTTTTCTGACGCATTCTCCCGCCTCACCACTTTAAGAGTGAGATTGTGCTACATTCGGGAATAGAATGGAGTAAGAAAAAAGATAAGGGCACGCAAAGACACCAGCAATGAGTAAGAAGACGCACGTATTGAATGAAAGTTTCCTCGTTGCGTACGGCACCCGCACCGAGACGTTAAAACCGAAGCAATTCAATACGAAGGTGACGAAAAGAAAAAGTATCACAAGAAAAATGATACTACAGGGGTGTGTGGGTGTGTGAGGCATGGCTGTTGCAACATAAATAAAAAAAAATCAGGGAAAAGAGCAAGCAGCCGTTCCTCTTCCTTGCACGCTGAACGGTTTAGCTGCGCACTACCGTTCTACAGGCGTCGCAGCAGCGTAGTGGTGGTGTCGCTCCAGGCACTAGGCTCAAGGGACGAAAAAAGCCTGCGAACCCTATAGGCGCAAACTGATGCCAAACACACACACACACATACAGCGTTTTCACTTTGGAACTTTTATGAGTTTTGTGCTCCGACAAAAACATGCCCAAAACTTTAGATGGCGACAACGTGAAAGTTTTTCCTTTTTCTTCTGTGGTTGGCTGGGGGCTTGGGGTGCTGTGTTTGTCGCGGACGTACCGGCGAAAAAGGGCGAGCTTGGCGGGGATTTTTGGGATCGCTACGGCTGGCACCATTTGGCCATACTCATTACAAATTTGTGGTCGCCATGACATCACGGCACCGCGTAATGGAGCCCGAACCAACTTTTACTGTTTTGTGCAGGTAGCACAACGTCCACTCCGTTCGGCTGTGCATTTTTTTAATATGTAACTGAAATTGCACCAGAAGGTAGAAAGGAGGATTGGTGGAATTTTCCAATTAGTTGGCACAAAGCACGAGCACCCACTTCCGGCGTGGCTCAAAGATCCGTGCGTTCTGGTAGTTCGATCGGTATGTCAGGAAGCAACGAAACAATCCGTGTTCGGGCAACTTTTCATTCCCTTGCCCGTGAGATGGCGATGGTTTTTGGTCCTTGTTTAAAATTCATTTCATTTCGGATTCGGGTCTTCGACAGAAGCAAGCCCCTGGAGAACATTTCTCATTCTTTTTTCACCATTTCCCAACTACCTCTTTAAATAACTGCCACCACCACCACCCAAACAAACAAGCACTAAATTACTGTCGCAATTAGTTGAAGCCATTGCCCTGGAGTTGCAGCACCAGCGTGAACACTCAGCAGTAATGTAGGGGAAGATGAGTCAAAATGGCGCTGTAAAGGATTTCGCTCCTTACCCATTGGGTACACCACTTGACATTGATAGTTCTACCGCAATCGATGTATCAACGTTTTTTTCATGAAACAAAAATTGTAGCAGACATATTAACAACTAATTTACATGCATAATGATAAATGATAAATAAAATGATAAAATGATAAAAAGTAAATGTGTAAATTTAAATAACATCATCAGAAGTCGTGAAAATGTATTGCGAGGGGTTCAAACGTTTCGCTATAACGCAATATGGTACATACGAAGTGTCAAAACACATCAAAACAATGGGGCATAAAGGACAACAACAACAGACTTTAGGCTATGGTTAAAGCTGTTGCATCTAGCCCGCAGCAATTACTAATTGTCCTTGTTTTTGTTATATTTTTGTTTTAGAACAAACTACTTACTTATCCGGCGCTACTCTAAGTATCTCCAAAAATTTGTCGCGCGTCGTTTAGAAGCAGTGTAGAATAACACGTTTTTCATTCAAAATATAGTTGTTAAATAGTTATTTCTGATTAAGCTTAGTACATTTATACTCTTAGTTATTTACATGGTACAATACATGTAAAAAGTTATCAAATATCTATGTCTTTTTTGAGATTATATACTTTTAACAATAATGCAATTTACTGTGCATTTGACAATTGTTGGAGAAAGCTGCACCGATTAGACATATGTATTGTAAAAAAAAAAAATGCGTAACTCGGAGAAGGCTGCATATTGTAGCAACCTTTCCTTACACCACAGCCTCATTATTTTGCTCCTGCCGAAACATACCTACCATTCTGTCCCAAGTGAAACATTTTTCGAACTTTAACTTTAAAAACATTATAATGAATTAAAATGCTTACTTTTTTCACGGAAATGATCGATACATGCCATGTACCTGTATACACATCCTTTATTTTCTCTAACTATCTGCTAATCGTTTATAAATGATTATTTTCGAGATGGTGAAAATAACATCGTTTTGGGCAGTAGTTTAGTTTCCTTGTTTATTCATTTATTTATTAAAATCTTAGGTTATACAACGTTAATAGTGTGCATCACGCATTGTATTGGATGTTTTTCAATCTATAGAAATATAGAAAATTTAATTGTGTTGATCAGCCAATAATGCGGGTGACCTATTCGTCCCACCTAACCATTTTGCCGCGCTGTCCCCTAAATCCAACGCCATTCCCTCGTTTCAATCAAGTTGTCGAGCGCACTCACACAAAGAAAACCACAAGAAAAAGAGTGTAACAACTATCAACCTGTTGACCCTGCTTTGGGGGAAAGAATGGCGAAGTTTCATTTGTTGTTCTCTTTTCTCCCGTTTTTTGCCCGGCTTTGGCAAGTACCTTTCGATTTGTGAAGCACTCAATTGAAATTACCTTCCTCCGCTCAATGTGCGAGGAAGAAAAACAAGTAACTAAACCAACAAACAGCGTCTAGTACAACAAAACAACAAACAACGAACCAGTAGGGAACGAAAAGCAAAATAGAAAAGACGACCAAAACCCCAGCACACCATCAAAGTAACTGGTAACAACAGTTATTTCCTCTTCGCCACCATTCTGGCTGGCGATGATGCCGACGGCGGAGGCCGGATGCCAAGAGGCTTTGGCGTGTTATTGAGACAACATCTGTTGCACGGTGCCAGTATCCCGCAGTATTTCAGTGCTCATAATAAACGGGCTGAGCGGATACAACCAGGCTTGCTGCTGGAATTTCTTTTCTAAGGCGTTCTGTTTTTTACGATGCACACTTCTCGCCCGACCCAAACAACCGGTGTGTTGAACAAGAAGTTAGAAGCAAACAACCTTTCATCCTTGAGTCTTGTCCCGGGCTACCGGGAATACCATATGTGTTTGTGTGTGCGAACGTATGTGGGTGTGGAATCAGCGAAGAAAACAAACAAAATCTACAAAATCAATCATAAGGCTTGTAGCAGAAGCGAAATGTGGTTCGCTCCACACATTCCTGAAAGCATTGCATACTTACCAGGCGCAATCGATCTCCAGTGGACCAAAGTGGGCCATAATTCTATGCGGTTTAGCGTGTATGTGTTTTTGTTGTCCTTCTTTCCTGTGGTTCTTTTCAGTCAAGGAACGACCTACCATCGTTCGATCGTTGTACCTCACGGAGGCCAAGCTTCGTTGAACGTTTTCTACTGCCATCCACGACACAAAACATATCCATGAATATTAATGAACAGTGCCGTGCAGTACGTCCACGGTAGACCGTGCAGAAATCTTGTAATGCGTTCGTATCGTATGTTTGGATTGTTGTTAAGTTGTGTTATTCTTCACTGTACGTTTTTCTCTTGTGCAATAATGTTTCATTCGAATTGCGAGAAAAAGCGCCTCAAAGGTAGGCACGTCGCATGGCAGCTACGGAAAGGCTAAGCAAAAAACCCCTAACGATCACACGTCGGCGAGCCAAGTGTGATATTGCCAAGAAAAGAGGCACGGATGTAAAAATCATACGGGATGATTATTATACCGGTAACCTTTTGCGATCCGTTGTGGGTTGAATGATTTCATCCCTAAATGCACTTGGTCCATGCGTTGCAATGCACTCGATTTTTCTCGTAGGGAAGAGTGAATTGCTTCGTATGTGTTGCATGAAAAACCCACACGGAACAGCAACTTTTACCGTGCGCCAAGATTTATCGAGACAATTTCACACCGTGAAGCGTGAAAAAGTATCCAAAATCAACATGGCTGAAACATTTCACGAGTAATGTATGTACAGAATTGTCATCCTTAATGGTTCGATGAAGTTACGAGTTTTTCACGCGCCCGCACATGGCGTAAACATATTCGCCATGAAACAGATGGATTTTGGTACGGACTTTTCATCGAATATAACCGAATGCGGCTTCACGTTTCACGGTGCGACACTATTTGGCGGAATGTCTGGTTGCACGGTTAGATGTAGCAACGGTGTCCTCGTTAGCCATATGATGAATGGAGCTTTATTACAGTTACCATGTTGGGCTAGTAAAACATCGCTTGCCAGTGCAATTCCATAAGCAACAATAATAAGTAAAAACAAATGATCTACATATTGCCGGACGATCTCGAGTGTTCTTTTGTGCACGAGATATGCACTCGCGGCCAACTTAACTACCGTACCTTCCATGCTCAATTTATGCGCATTAATACAGTCACCCGGAATCTTCTCCACAACTACTAACGACTACTGCTCAAGTGTTGGAAACAGACAAAGCATACGCCACATGCTTGGCAATTGGCAGTTTTTTTAAAGCAATTTAGAAAAAACTGGAAGGGTTTTTTGTAATAAAAGTTTCATCCGTTAAAAGAGTATATGTATATAATTGAACTCAGCTTTACGACCTTATACCTGTTTTATGACTCGCGATCATTCGATTTTGATTTCGTATTGGCTTTCGAGAAGCAGTGCGGCTGTGCATAACTTTCAGGCGCGTTTACTCGCACAGCCTGCCAGTGTGACGTGAAGCGTGTGATATATGCTGGACGGTATCCCTGAAACGAGTGTCTTTGTTGTCGGACCGTCAATACGACACGCTAACGCAGTGCTGTGGGAGATGTTATAATAATTGCCAACCAAGCCATTCTTTATAGCTACCGAAAAGGGTATTTTCTTGTAATTCAAATGCTCCAAACGACTATCAGAGAGTAATGGATGCCCTGTTTTCCTAGTAAAAATTTTAAAGGAACTCAAGTGCTTGTAATTCGAATGCTCCAAACAACCATCAGAGAGTAATGGATGCCCTGCTTTCCGAGGAAAATTTTAAAAGGAACTGTTTCGATAACTCGGCGGAAGTATAAGTTTTTATTGAAACCGAGATGTTTGCATTAAGTCGCAACCAATCACATTATCGCAATTACCTTGGCCAGTAAAGGAACTATGTTTTGAAGCAACTAAGGTCGAGGGGGGGCACTGCACGATAAAAAAAAACTCACAAAAATGGCCTCTTCATTTTAATAATCGGAAGCGTAAAGAGAGGAAGGGGAAACGAAACACATTAACTCTAGCTCTGGGCTCGTTCGGGGAAAAAGGGCAGTTTGTCACATCGTTCTCGAGACGATCGGCTTTTTTTTAATTTTGTTTGTTTGGCCTAAACCGTTACGAGCCAGGCTTATTTCTTCATCGTCCAGGGTCTGCCAGCGATGTCAGTGGCCCGCTAAGATTGTTTGAAATGTCTTTACCTTTCTTTGCCCCTTGCTTTTCAACCCAGAGCTGGATCACTTTTCCAGCTCGACCGGGTCGTAATTTGCATTTACGCTGCCAAACGGTGCAAAAATTATCCACCGTTGGGCGGATGCTTTTCTTCATGCCCTGCCATTGGACTATTATTATTGGGAGCTGATGGCTGCCGGCCCAATGTGGCTGCCATCTAAGGCCTGTACAAAAAAGGGCGAGAAATAAACGTTTGCTCAAAGCGATGATTGTATCCGAGACAGCAGAAAGAAGGACCCGGCGGCTTTGGCTATATTTCGAATGACGATGTTGTAGTGGCAAGTAAAACCAAGGAATTCATTAAGGCGGTTTTTGTGCAGCGAGACGCCAAAGTGGGGAAGTGTCGGAGTTACTTGAGGATTTTTTTTTATATTTGCTTAGTAGGGAATGGAGGTACAACTTTTTGCTTTCAATTGCCGTGTGCTGCAAAAACGCTCATCTTTTACGACCTTCATTTGGAAATGGAGTAAAGAAGGAGGGAGTGTAGTGAGCGACACACCATCAAACAAAAATTAGCAAATTAACATTTGCAGCTTCACCGGGATGCGATGGGTTGGAAACGTAGTGCTTACCTCACTCAACGTGGTGCTTACCTCACTCAACGTGGCGCTTACTCCTTCCTTGGCCATAAAAAGGCTCATATTTTCGAAACATTATTTTACCGTCCGTAACTCCCCTAGACGATTCTTTGCGCTCATTTTTCCTTTCAGAGAAGCATATACATCAGCGAAAAAGTCCACCTGCCAACGGTTTAAGCTGGAAGTTGTAGGTCAATTCGTGTGCCTATGGGGGCTTAGGTGGTTAGCCCACCAATCGCTTCAATAACGGAAAAGGTGCGAACAATCCAAACCATCGAAACTGGGGCGAAAAGAAACCGTGCAGCGTGACATAACTTTCAGGCGCAAGTTCCAAGTGCGCGCGCGTATTCAAACACGGGCTTTAACGAGTGACCTGAGTGACCGAGCGCCCGTGTGCGTCACGTGTTATATTATCTTAACGACATCTTCAATATCTCACCCTGGATGGCCAGCACTGGTTGTGAAGATTTTTGTTTTTCCAGAACATCCATTTTCACATGGATAGGTCGTCCTCGTCACCGATTGGTAAGCTGTACTGCAAGAAAGAGAAAAAACGTACACAAACCGACACTATCGCTAAACCCCTTTTGCTGGTGGCAGCGCGCTAACATTATTGAGTACGGAAAGCACGACCCTCTGGCATTTATTTTTTTTTCTGTTTATTCTCTCTTTCTCTCTCTCCCTCCCTCTCTCCCGCCCTCCCTTTCTCTTCCTCTCTCTCTCTCTCTCGCTTTCTATGCAGAGATTTCGTTGGAGTTTCTACCCAACGCGTGTTTGTTGACTACATTTAGCCGCCCACACGCTTGATTTGTCGATAAGAATCCGCTGAGCATTGGACTGGGCCTTTTGGTTTCTTTCTCGTTAGCAAGTTTTACTAAGCCAAGGGGTATCTGGCAGCGGAAGTAATTTGGACGGTAATAAAGCATAAATTTCACGCACCGCCAAATCGATATACCGCCCGGTTGAGCATCTGGGAGGTTTTCGGCAATACAACAGCACCAGCAGGAGCAACAACAACAGCAAGCAAATCGAACCACATTTTTCTCTGCGTTGGCAACATGTGTGATGAAATATTTAAATATATTTCCGGTATCTTTGTAATTACAGTAACAATCAAATTTTGCCCATCTAATGTAGATCACTCCCTTTCCTCGTACTTAGGATCTTCTATTTCTTCGTTTTCCTCTCACTATTTCTTCATACACGGTTTCGTTTTTCGGATGGCCTCTTTTTTAATGTAAATGTACACTTACACGCTTAAAATCTCTCGGGAATTCTTGAGGCGTTTAAATATAGATACACGGACCTGCACTCAACCTACAACACACGCGTAGTTCATCACTCATTCTTTTTCCTTTTGGGATCCCCCGCCACTAGAATTGGCTCCTAAAGGGACCTAATCAACTAAAGCACGGGTTGATTCACTTCCGAACGGTTACCGGTGTTTTCTTCTTTTGTTTGTGCGATTGTAATCTGACCTTTTGGTTTTTTTTCGTTTTTGGGAGCTGCTCCTCGGTAAAACATACAAACAAAAGGGCGTTACGCGCGTAGGAGAAAGTAAAGCAGAAGCAGATAGTACCGCAGCGCCAAGCATCCAGATGGGTAGGGGCAGTTTTGCAATCGATTCTTCGTTTTTCTGTTTGTTTGTGACAGTTTTTGACTTGAAAGAAGCAGCCTAAATGTAGGCCACATTAATTCATCTTCCCACATTCTCGTTAGCCGAGTTATCTGCTCACTTTAATCGCTGTTTACCGGTCATGCAAAAGAACGAAACAATATGTGACATTACCATAACCCGTAACGTTTATGAGCCTGTCTCTTGAGGCAGGGGAAACCGTAACTTCCGAAACCGGTGGCAGCTGGACTTTTGTTACCTTTTGCCGAGTCTAATCCCAAATGCTTGTTAGCCTTGCACCTCGCTTCTTCCCTCAGGTTTGCATTTACACACTTACGCTTCTGAGCACGCTTTCATTATTACGCTCCTTCACTGGGACTGCCACATGGTCACTGGGATTTTCAGAGTCCACATGAGATTATCGGGGATTTTATCGGTCTTCTCTGCTCTACTTTCCCTTCTCCTCTTCTTCTTTCAGATGGCTGGTATGAACAGTACATCAGAGTATGGCAACTGGTCAAAGTTTTCCCAGCTCAACCATATTACAGATGCAATGTGCGCTGGGTGGAAGAATGATCCAATCCTTCCTTCTCGAATATCGAGCGCACACACGCACATCCACACAAACACAGGCGAACAATCCAATCAAGATTATTAGATCCAGACCTGTTTCCCTGGAAGCGCTAGTCGATGGTACAAGCCCGGTAAGTATCCCGGGAAGGATTCAACAGTCATCTACGAAAGTATTTATCAATTTTCCGACTAACCGGAACCATTTTCCGAATGGGTACGCTATCAGAGAGCGAATATGGACTAGTCTGACCGCTTTGCGTTGTCAGGGAAAAGTGAGGAAAAGCAATTGATCGAAACGGAAAATACTAACCTTAAACATTAGATTAACCGGGCAGCTTACAAACGCTGCCACCCTCTAGAAGTACGCGTCTTTCCTTATTCGCTATTCCAAAAACATAAAAACAAACACAGAAACTTCGGGTCATTCTATGCCCGCCAGTAACTGCCTTCCTTTTCGCTTTGTTTCGTTGTCCCTGCACCCAACGGAACGATAAGTTTGCTGCGAGCTGGGTGTGCACGAACGGGAAGCAAATGTTAGACATTGATTTCATTTCAATCATATTACAGCATCTAAACGACTACGTGAGACGGCTACCTTACCGCACTACCGGGAAAAGAGTTCTGGAGTGTGCTTGCTCCATGCGACCCAGGATCAAGAGCGTTCAGAATAATCAACATTCTCAATGTATGTGTGGAGGGGAGAATTATCCTGCTCCTTGACTTTTTTTTTGCCCGTTGCGGGATGCGTTTCTGAGCACACCTTTGTTCACATTATGTGCTGCAGCGCTGCTTGGTCCTTCGCGGGGCGAGAGTGTTTGAAAGTACGTCACCATCCCTTAATCCTGGTCCAACCATCCCTTGGTGGCAGCCGTCCGTTCTACGAGTAGCGCTCGCTATCACAACCGCCTGCAGTCTTTGAGTAGTTAGCCGAGGTTGGCTTTGACCACGTGATACGCAACCGAAACGAATCGTCATCCGGGTCGGTTTCGATGATCTGCCAACGAGTAACGCCGGTGAGGAGGAGAGATGGGGAGTGGAAGAGGAAGGAGGTGGAGGCGGAGGAAAACAAAGAGCTGTTAGCGACTTCGGGAAAAGAGAGCTTTAACAGATTTTGCACAATGTTTCACTGCACCTGTATTAAGCGAAAATGTGTTGCAAATTGCAATACAGGGTTTTCTTAGCCCATCTGGCATCGTAATCGCGTTATCGGTCGCCGTTAACACTCATTCGGGCGACGTATACCGTCAATTGGGCACTGTCATTTCTCTTCGGGCCTTGTGAAGTATGGTATCGAGTAAAGAAAAGTGTAAAGTAAAGTGTGATCCATAAAACTGTTTAAAAGTACGTAGCTGGCGTATTGTGTTATTTAAGTATGTATGATATTATTTGAAAATGGTAACTTAAGTTATAATCATTAAACATATTATATTACTTTAAAAATATAAAACCATTTTGCATGGCATGTGCATGACATAATTTTTTTAAATGAGGTATTTGAATCATTTTTATTAGCAATTTAAGAAAGTAAAAATATTATTTTTACCGATCAGTTAAACTACGCGCTAAAAAAAGCTTCGCAGCTAGAAAACAAGAAAATCAAGAGTAGGCCGCTCATTCTTTTTCTATGCACAAATCATACTTTACACGGCCTGAATAGAAATGACAGAGCCAAATAAAGCCCAATTTATCTACGGCGACCGATAACGCCTTTACGATGCCAGATCGCCTAGGGAAACCCTGTGATATAGGCGCTTTTACGATTTTCCTCTACCAATCCTTTTTTTTATAGCAGAGTTTTTTTTTTAATCCTGCCAAGAGTTTCATTTTAAACGCTCTTATTAATGCAATCCGCACGACAAAACAGCTTTTGTACCTTTCTTTGCAGCTTATTCAGTGTTTAGTGGTGCCACTACTTACCTGCGCGATTCTCGCACTGCTGATCGAGTTCACGATCGAGACGGAGCTGTTCACGTGATCGGAGCCGGTGCTAAACCCGATCCTCGGATTCCAGAATCAATATCTCTACCGACAGCAACAAAAGGGCAAACGGGAAAAATGAAGCAGAAGAAAAAACAGAACGCGGAAACAGCGGCATTAGAACAGTTGGAGCTCATGTTGCGATTGCCAAAAGGTACAGCTGGCCGCTCGCACCATTCCTTCCATTGCCTTCTCCTCTCGACAGTCTTTCCTGCATCCTTCCCATTAACATACACCCTCCCCCACCTCCTGCCTCTCCTACATTTTCAGGTCCCAGGGCAGTGCGTTGCAAACTGCATCGCGATAGTATCGCGGATACGTGCCCGAACGCCGCGCACACAACTTACCGGAACGCTGCACGAGCCCGCGTCCGACGTACACCAGCGAATCGTTACCGGACATGTCCGAGTTGTTCCGTTCCGCGCCGGACTGGTTGATGGTGTTCTGGCGCAGATAGGCGGCCGCCTTCGATTCCGCCCCCTCCATCGGGCCGTTCGATGACGCGCAGCAGAAGCAGCAGCAGATTGGCATGCTGGACATTGGCAAACACACAGTAGTACACGGATGTACAGTCAAAACATCGATAGTTCGAGAGTGGAGTAAAGGGGGTTTAAATTAGAATCAAAGAGTGAGAAACCAAGTAAGAGAGATAGAGAACAAGAGAGAGAGAGATAAATAGAGAGAAAGAGAGGAAGAGAGAGAGAGAGAGAGAGAGAGAGAGATTGTATGAGAATATGGAAAAGCGAGAATCAGAAAGCACAGGAAAACAGAGCAAACGTCAGCAGAACAGTCAGCAACATCAAGAAATCGGTCCTCTAGGCGGCCCGCGGAGACTGTGAGGGTGGGCAGGAATACAGGAACACAGGGAAGAGAAGGCATGCCGAGAGTAGCGTGCGTGCTTGTGTGTAAACGTATGAGTATATATGTAGGAGTGTATGTGTGTGTGTAGGTGTATGTGTATCAGTGGCACGTTCTGAGCAAGGTGTGCTAATCCGAAGTTGCGCTAGGCTGTTGACGGGCGAGCGGCACTGTCAGCGGCAAAGCGTCAACACCTGCCTACTTACCGGTTGCGGTAGCAGCTGAAGACGCCGAGGAATGCCTGCCGGAAGCGTCGGTTCATGAAGCAGTACGTGATGGGATTGCAGCAGGAGCTGATGTACGCCATCAGCTGCACCAGGGCAATGCCGCTACTGTTCACGTACTGGTAGACGAAGGTCGGCGAGTACAGATATACCTGAACGGATGGATGAAGGAAGAAAATAGGACTGCGTAAGAATACAGACAGGCTCCACCGTGTACACCGCAAACATTAACAGCTTCCTGGAGTAAGTATTCTGCTAACTATGATGCCAGCCTCATCGTTTTGCGAATATTTTTCCGCACACCGTGCACACTCTTTACGACCTGCATCGAACGAAAAGTTTGAGGCAGGGACCTAAAATATCTGGCAAATACCAGAAGCGCTATCATGCGTGTGGGAAGGATTTATAGTCGTTGCCCGTGCTCCGGCACGAGTGCACGTATTCCATTTCCACACCTTCCTGACGGGCCAAAGCGGCACGCCTCTTTGACGGAAAAGCTTCATTTTAAGATTGCCTACTACATTTGTTCCCCCGCGCAGTTTCTTCTTCCCAGCCTCACCCAAGATGGGGCAGAAAAGTCAATCATCCTTTAGCGCCTCGGGACTGCAGCGAGGGAAAGTACGGTAGCGGCAATGTAGCAGGAAACAATAAAAGTAACAATAAATAACAGCAATTCGCAGTTTCTGTCCCTTCCCCGGAACCGTAAGCTTAGAGCTTCAAGGCGAACGATTTCTGGAGGTTCCCCGACCGGCTGACGAAATCACTGCAATGAAGTATTTATGAAATATTGCACTCAACAAGTATATTCGATCAATCTTGCCGAATCAGCAAAACCCGAGGGCACACCCCAGTGACTGTTCGGGGACCCGACGCGTCCTAAGGGTGTCATTTTACGGTCCCCGCTAGCTAGCTTACCAATGCCATGACGGGGTTGGGGGGAGGGTGAGGGGACGTGTTACATCAATTCATTTCTCCCAGGCTGGAGCACGGTTTTTGGTTTCTGATACCTCATAAAAGTGCTATGGCTTGAACGATAAAAGCGTTCTGCAGGTCCGTGTTAGAGAGTAACTTTTTTTTCAAATAAACAAAAAACCACCGAAGCGTACCAGAGCGACCCGCGTAGCTTCCGCATATATTTGAACCATCGGCAGACGAAATGAAGCGAATGATGCATAAAACATTGATCAAATTTATTTACCAGAAAAGGCAACATTTCAACCGGTCGTTACGCACGGCCCGGTTCTAGCCAGGGGAAACCGTTCTGTTTGGTTGATTGAGTTTCCCATCCTGCCTGGTGAGCAGCAGCACGCTGCTGTTGGAATGTCAAGCGGACATACCGCTGCCAAGCACCACCGTTTATATGGTTGTATGTGTGTGTGTGTGTGTGTGTGTGTGTGGAATGGTGCTAATGTTGTCGGAAGCGGAGCGGTAATTCAATTTGCCTCAGACGCTTCAGGCAGACCCCCAAAACGCTCATTAGCGGTCGTACGACAAGTGTGTGCAAAATGGCGCCAGCGGAGTGTTGGACTACGCGTGGGTGTGAGACTGAGATTGAAAATTAATTCACCTACCGTGTTGAGAATGTGTAGCGGTGCCCAACAAACAAAGAACTCGACGATTATCACGAACAGCATCCGTATGACCTGCAGCGGCGTGGTGTGCAGAGGCGAATCGATTGATTTGTCGTGTTCAATGGATGAAACAACCGGAATGTAATACAGATGCGGCCGGCGAGGACGAGAAGGAGAGGAAGACAAAACATTCCTTTAATGATGATACTAACCAGATCTTTCTTTCTGTGTGTGTGTGTGTGTGTGTGTGTGTGTGTGTGTGTGTATGTGTGGTTCGTGTACCAACACAACTGGAATGTAACCTCAAGGCATCTACCATCGACCAATGAGTATTAGTACACACACATAGTCGTGCGTTCTTGCTTGAGTTTCGTAACATTGTTCCGAGCTGAAGTTGACAAATGAACCTTTCCCGGGGTCGGCTTCGCCCTCTCCTAGCTGTTGCTTTAGGACTTCGCAGCGATACGGTGGTTCACACGCGCTGCTGCTGGGCTGTTCGAAAACGCTCCCAGCGACACGGTACCAACAAATTGGAGCTGGGAGGCGAGTTTGCTGCGTATATTGATTTTATCCTGCAAGGGGCCGTGGGCGACTTACCTTCTTCTTAGCCTCGATACTCTTGTCCATGTAGGTGGAGCGGATCGCATGCCGGGAGAACTGATAGGCCGGATCCGGGTTGAGAGCGGACTGGTCACAGTCCCCCTGGCCGGTTTCCGGTGCGGTGACAGCACTACCCGTCGTTGCGCCAGGAAGCAGCACTGCGTCACCGGCTGGTTCGAGCCCCGGTCCTGGTTCGCCCGTACCGAGCACGATCTCGTGCTTGGCGTCCTGCTGCGTACTCTTCACGATGGTGCTGGTCGGCAGCCGGTGATGGTGATGATGATATCCGTGCGCATGATGACAGTGGCAGTGGTGGTACGGGTGCTGCTGCCCGACCGACGCACTTTCGTCGAACTTCGTCTCGGCCAGCTCGGGCAGACCTTCCGGCGCGGCGGCGGTGCTGCTGCGCTGGTAGCGCTGATTCCGACAGAGTCCAACGTGCTGGTGGTGCTGCTGGAGACAGTGGTGATACAGTGAGTTTCGTGTGGGTGTGTGTGTGTGTGTGTATGATGATCGGTGTGTAAAGACGGCTTCTTAGCACACCCGAAAGCTATTTGCTCCAGCAGCTGGCAACCCTTCCCATACGGAGGAGCGAACCAGCTTCGGCGCAAACTTTACAGGCGGGCCCATTGAGTTCGCGTCTCCTAGCTGCTGGTGTGCGCTGATTGAAATAAAGTTATCGCCAAACTTGTGCTCCCGTAACAAGCATTAATAGCTGATAGGCAGCCTGCTCCGCCTGCGGCAGCAAGTTTCTGCCGAGCAGAGCAAACTTTCACGATGACGCTCTCGCCTATCTTGGCACCTTCGGAATGCGTGTTTCGTCTCGTAAATAATGCTTTCCAACTATTATTTAACTCAGGCAGGCTCGTAACGCCTTTCAACATCACCCACGCTCCGTTGCAATACCCACTCCCCCTACCCGTCCTTACCTTGGCGAAGAAATGGCGAAAACCTCGAAGTCTTCCGGGCCTGGTTTCGCATCCGGCACCACCACAGTAGTGCGTTCGCTGGTCCGCCCCGGAACCGTTGCATCCACCGCCGTTGCTGCCATTGCTCGAGCCGCTGCTACCGGCACCATTGCTCGAGCTGCCGCTTCCAGCACCGCTGAAGTTGCTTTTGTTGATCGTGTTGTTGTTGCTGGCAAAGTTAACGACCGCTGTAGACGATTTGAACGGTGCCTTCTTCAGGCTGGACGTTAGCACGAACCCCGGCTCGTGCCGCTTACCACCGGGCGGCTTCGGTGGCTTGCCCGTATCGCCTGTGCAGTGCTGCTCCCCACTGGCAGTCCCCACACTGCCAGCCGCGGCACCAGTGGGAGCTCCCCCGACGCTGCTGCCCTGGCCGCCCGTACCGTGCTGCCGGCTCGTCTGCTGGTACAGCGAAGAATGTTTGATCTCGTGTCGGAGTCCACGCCACAGCTTCGAGACGATCATCGAGTAGGCGAAGCCCATGGTGAGCAGGGGCAGAAACAGCAGCCCAACGTCATGAAACAGCACGTACGCCTTTTCCCAAGCCGGGCTGGGCCACTCTTCCCGGCACTTCATCTGGCCGGTGCTGCGGCCGACCGGCAGCAGTCGCTGCACGTACCCGAGCGGTGAGTTCGCGAGAAAGCTGACCGTCCACACCAGGCCGATCATTTTGTAGGCATGAAACTGGGTCTGCCATCGGCGGGATGATAGCGGCCGACAGATTGCAAAGTAGCGCTCAAGCGAGATCGCCACCAACGTCCAGACCGCCACCGACACCGAGACGGCTGTGAAGAAAGAGGAAGAAGATGGGGAAGAAGGTGTGAAGCTCGGGAATATACCGTTGTGTGTCCGTGACAAGTTTGGGATAATTTTACCGTCTGATGAAGGAAGGTACAATGTCAAGTGTCGAGTAATCGGAAGGTAAACCCAAACCCACAGACGCCTGGCTGGTTGTGTTGGCCCAAACCACACTTACGTTTACTATCACGGTTAATAAAGCAATCTCTCATAGGCGGGATGCATACATCCAGGCGCTGTGCGGCAAACGCAAACGCTGCCTACATAAATTAAAGGGTTTTTTCCGGTTTACATGGCAACACTGTTTACATCCGTTCGGCTCCAACCCTACCAGCCAGCGGATATCCGCCGTGAGGTAGATCGGACTAGTTTTGAGCTAATGCCAGCCCCCCCCCCCCCTTCCTTCCCCTCTGCTAGCCCTTTCCCCACGGGATGTTGAATCATCCGAACAGCTGTTGTGCCGGAGTTCAATTTCCTGCAGTGGAGCAGGAAGCGAGCGTGGGCTTTCATGTTGTCGCTTGGATACAGCACATAGCCCGGGAGCAAATGAAACGTCTTTCCAACTCCAACGCTGATGTTGAATTGCTCTCTGCCAAACCGGAAGTACAACAAAACACTGTTTGGTTAATCGACAGCGTGCATCCATCTGACGCCCCGGCAGGAATGCTTTTGTACCATTTACCATCTAGCCACCTGCACAGCGTTAGCGTTGAATTGAAAAAAAAAGAAAATCGAGCTATCGTTCCAACTCGGATTGTAAATCACTCACTGATCGCTACTACATCCAACGCGACGGGAGCATACGCTCAAATTCCCAATAAATATCGGCGCCATACTTAAACCGGTGCAAGTTGTTGTTTTTTTCTTTTCAAGTGGACACAGACACAGCCAGAACCGGAAACCGGAAGCACATTGCGAACACACGTTACAGCCTCCGTAATAACTAGAGGAAAAATGGCATCAACCAAAATCTGACACCTCCGCTGACGAGCTGACAAATGTTTTTTTTTTTTTGTTATTCTCTTTCTTTCACTCTCCACCAGCTGCCAATTCTCGATTCACATCTTGACTTCAGGACGTCAGGTTTCGTCAGACGTTACTGTCAGTACGGTGCCTGCCAGTATGGCTAATGGTAGGCCGTTTTTTCCATCGAAAAAAAAACCGTGATACCACTTTTCACCTAAGACGTCGGATACAAATGATTTCTTTCCTGCCGTTTCCTTTTCATCGTTCGGGAGAGTTGGGCACGGGGCACATCGGGATTGGGCATTGGACTGAGACGTAAAGGAAATGAAAATGCTTAAACCATCCCGACTCAGCCAGCTCCCCCATCCCCCTTGGGGAAAGGTTGGAATGGTGTACGCGCTTTAACGTATTGCTGATGCGGCCTCCTTTGTTCTTCCGACGGCGTTTCTGTGACGAAGGTTCCGCCGGGAATACCAGAATTCCAAGGGACTCTTTATGTGGATATCCTGTAGATTTCCATGCATTTTGTGCTCCGCAACGTTCCACGACAGGATGGGCCACAGTAAACAACCAGCCGCCTCGCCACTTCATGAACTTCTGGCACTTTGGATTCTTTACGGAGGCTCTCTGGGCTCCGTTTTTTTAAAAAGCATTGTGCAACTTCTTAACCAAGAACCTTGTGCTTACAATAATATGTTTTAAGTTTACTGTTGCCGTGGCACAAGTTCCCATGCTACGCAGGTGTGCGGGTAGCTCACAAATGAATAGTCAAGTTATCGGTGCCGACGCCCACGTAGACAGCGCGAAATCGATGCTCGACAGCGAACGACAGTTTGCGATGGCATTAGCGAAAGTTCGTCGTGTTTGATGAAAGATTTCTAATGTAGACATTCGCTTTGGAAAAGACGCGTTTTGCTAGTTGTTGCTACATGCCGGAGCACGCTGTTGATTTCTGCTGCGACCTTTGAACTTACAGCCTTATGGTTGAAGGTTATATTTTGCTTTAAAGAGCTACGTCATTAAAAAATACACAATCTAGCGGAGGACATTTGGTAGCTACAATCTTGTTCTCCGAACGAGCAACATAATGCATTACACCTGTTATCTCTTTCCTTCGAATCTTTATCCGGTTGCTATGGATCGCAATCCATGAGAATGAATCGTTGTCAAAATACGTTCGGATCGTTGGAATCGTTCTACGTTCGGATCATTTTCAAATACGTTTATTTTTAGCGGTAGCTACAAATTTTTCATTGCAGCGCACCGTTTATTCATCGCCACGCGACGCATTTGGTTTATGAGGATAGAATGCAGCATTTATTTTATTGATAAGAGAATATGTACTTACTATTTTGGTCGTGTTTGAAGGTAGACGTAGTTGACAACGATCTATTCTCATAGATTGCTAAGCGGATTCTCATAACAAGAGGATAAAGATTCGAAGGTTCGAAGAATCGTTTTCTGTTCGAGAAAACAGGTTAGGTGAAAAAGGGTAAAACAACCAGTTCTGTATGACCAAGCTAAACATCTCTTTCATTGAACTTTAAACTATATTGACTATTACCGAATTCCGTATTTTCAAATAACGATGGAAAATAACCATCTAGCTTTTAATACCGTCGGGAACTTCGATTTTGTGTATTCCTTCCATCCGGCAGTTGCAAAACACGCGTCACGAGTTCAATCTACCGTACAATTCCGTTTGATCCGTTGTATGCAATCTGCTGAACCGGACGATAAACGTCCGGTCTAGCGACCTATCCACCGAAAGAAGCAAACAGACTGGTGGGTGTAGCACACATAGCACAGCATCACTGCACACTTTTATTGCACATTAATGTCGATTTGCAATCGCCCAAAGTGCCTCGGGAGCGGCGGGCTCTGTTTGCTCCCACGATGCGCGGGCTGGAAGTCCGTAAAGTGCGTGGGAGATTTCAGCACCGAAGTTCGGAGTCCGGATTGCGGAAAATGGTACATCATCGCGCTGTCATACAGTACGTGCCTATTGCGCGATGGTAGCATGGTGCGGGACAGGTGGTGCAAATGGAAACAGCTTTATTTACTTAGCGCGAGCACCGGTGCGCAGTATGTGGGGGAAACAGCAACAAGGGGACAAAAATGGGGTTTGTTTGTTGGATTTTGTTGTTGTTGGATTCGCCACAATGTTTCGATCACGATTGCCGTGTGCTTGCCTCGTTGGCTGCTAGTGTCATCTACCGTATGGGTCTTGCATGTTACAGCAAAACCATAGCACTAATAAATGTGTTACCTTTTTTGCTGTTTTTGTGTTTTTTTTTTATTATGCTTTGTTGTAACTACCTTGAACACGCTTATGAACATGTCAGATGTAATACGGGTATTTTTATGAGATTACTATTTCAAAACCATACTTTCTTCGCTCTTCTCTCGGGGCTTGATACAATATCACCTCAGATTACACACTCACACAGCCTTTGTTTTAAAAATGTTCGCCAAACAATGATTCTTTGTTCAGGTGGCTACCAAAAAAATGGTGACCGTAGGAGTAAACCACATGAGGTGGCTGCTCAATTTCATGGCCAACGTTGTTATTGGATTGGAGCATGCCCATACTCAACAAAATAATACCTAGACAAAACATAAGACAAGGTAAAACATGTCAAGCTGTGCGAGAACCAGTATAAACAGCCTAAAGTTAGTCACAGATTAGTGTAAAATATACATCACATATAATATACTATAAAAATAATATAAAATATAAAATATACATTTAGTATAAAATGTCTTCTTCTTCTTTTTGGCTCAACAACCGTTATCGGTCAAGGCCTGCCTGTACTACTTGTCGGGATGGTTTTCAGCGACTTTTGGATAACCCCTCATAGCGACACGGTCTATTTGGGACTTGAACTGATGACGGGCATGTTGTTAAGTCGTACGAGTTGACGACTGTACCACGAGACCGGCTAAAATAAAATGTACATCACAATCCAATAAAATGTACATAATGCATTCGTTGAAATATTTTATAAACTAATTTATGCAAGGTGGGGCATACATTCCCGAAGTTCATATTGCCGTATTATTGCATGAAGTAGGGACAATAGTAGGGGGAAGTAGTGACACAGCTGTCTCAGATAAAGAAGAAAGATATTTTGTCCCTCATTGGCTCACAACAAAATTGAGTCTTTTAGACCTAATTCTTTTCGGTTAAAATGAGTAGCTCGAATACAATCAAACCTTTTACCATTTATCAATATTGAAGTTTCGTCTTTCATTTAACAGCTGTGCCTAACTGCGAAGGTCGATTCACCTAAGATCTGAGCTAGATCTGAGTGGACAAAAAAAAACCCTGCAGAAACTCGAACACCGGTGCACGTGGCACCAAATTACCCTGAGTGTTTGGCAGAATGGGAATGCGACATTGTTCTTTCCCACCTAGCACCAACCACATGGTAATGAGAACGCAAAAGATATAGCTCGGCAGCCCGTACACTTAAAAAAACCCCCGCCAGTCAATCTTTTAAGCGCTCAATCTGTGGATTATACCTTCATCAGCGATTGCATAATAAATTCTTAATGAGCCACTCACGCCCCAATGCACAGCACGGGGACGAGTAGGAAGTTCGTCAGCGATAAGCTAAGTAAGTGCGAGTCGTGTACGGGCTGGTAATTGGGCCTCGAGCATAGTTGCACCGGGGCAATTTCCGAGGCGCAGTACATTCCCAGTCTCGTATACCCCGAATCCACTCAATCAGCCAAATTTGTGTTTAACGTAAGCTTTCTGGTAGGAAATTTTTTCCTCTTTCCCCTTACATTACCATCGTCTTCAATTTATCTTCATCACCCCTCCAGAAAAAGCACTGAGGGAGCGCGTAGAGGATATTGCGTTGCTTCGCTTCCGCTCCACCATCCGGCGTGCTGACGGCTAATCAACAGCCAGAAAACGGCGACGGAATCGAGCACCTTCAAAAGCACGTCCATAACGTAGGCAAGAGGCACCTTGTCCCTTTAAAAAGGCTTTGGCGATACGGCAGGTTGCATAGGTTTCCGGCGCAGCGCAGAACGTATTGGGTGAGCAGTGGAATTGACTTCGATATCTTGCGTCCCTTGTGGGTGGAGATGGGGTGCTCGGATGTGATGGCGAATAGTACGCTTACATACTTATGAATAAAAGAAACACACTAATGGAATCTGCGCCTGAGTGGCGGCTACACTATCTTACCTTGGAAATATGGTATTAATTTGCACATGACGCTACCGAAGACGAACCTCCGCAGCACCTGGCCGGCGAGTGTAAACGGCATACAGAAGACACCGAGCAGCAGATCGGAAATTGCCTGCGTTTTTCCCAAGAAACAAAAACAAAAAACACGAAAATGCGAAGTGTCAGTAACAATTACGATGCGTTTGCTCCGCTGCTGCTAGTGCTGCGTCCCTACCAGATTCAGCAGATATACGTTGGTGACCGTGCGCATCCGTTTGTTTTGGGCGAGCGTTAAAATTACCAGCAGATTGCCGACGACCGACAGCAAGAAGATAATGGCGTACAGGGGGATGATGAGCTGATTCTGGAACGTGCCGTCGCCGCCGCGCGAACCGGCCGTGCCCGTTCCGGTGGCTGGTGGCAGATTACCGGCCGCACTGCGCCCGTCCCCGGACAGGTTGTGGGTGCCGACCACAGTGGCGGAAATGTTGTCTCGGAGCAGCTCGCCAAGCGCAAGCGACAGGTTGGTACCGTACAGCTCGTCACCGTAGTCGGCGGCCATGCTGTTGGGCGGACGGTAAAGGAGACTGCCCGGACCGAACAGCAGGTCGTACTGGGTGAGTTCGGTTGGGGCCGTCGGTGGATCCCTCAGCTCGATACCGTACACGAACGGGCCGTCGGTCATTCTCAGACTGGATAGGCTGGGCGGACACCCCTTCTCTTTCTTTCGCTCTGATTTCTCGAAACGAAATGTCCGCCGTTCAGCAGCAACTAACTCAATGGAAAAGCTGAAAGTAGAATGTAAAACATACAAAGTAAACCAGTACATTCAAGATGGTGCCATTAGAAACAGCGAGTCTAATTTCTCAGCAAAATGGACGTGCGCCCTAATCAAACCTTACGTCGGGGGATCGCCGCGGAGAAAGCTTGGTGTTTTGTTATCTATCCCTAAAGTCTACCACAATTAGCATCTTCAGGCGGCAACTCACAAACAAAAGTACGCATCACTTTGTCAATCGCTTCTCGCTGGCTTCGCCCAAAAGGAAATGACAGTTTCAGTTACAGTTCTGCTCGCGTCACAGTTTGCGACAGGACAGGCCACGCAACGAATAAAAACCTGTGAATCGCGAGGCGTAATTGATCGCTTGGACACAGATAAGTTAGTGAGGGATCCTAGTTGAGTAATTCACGTACAGAGTGGGATGAATTAAATTTATCTCGAAATAAGATATAGAGTGTGCAAACCGACTACAGGGGCAATCGAGATTGAACAGTTGGGAAGAATTTTAACCATTTCCTGGTGAGCGACTCACGTGGTTTGATGTAACCAAGTCAACTGAAGTCTACCTGAATCACCCTATACCGTACTCTGTTGAACGATTGAGCAAAGAGTGTCGTCTTCGCGCATATTCCTAACTAAGCCAGCAAGCCCAACAACACGAAAGACGCAGAATGTATCCGGTACATGACAATGAAGTTAATGGCTGGAAATTTTATTGACTTGGTTCGTACCGAGATGACATTTTTCGATTTTAAAACCCGAGCACCGAGCTCCAAGGTCCCCCAAGGACCTTCAATGAGCCCCCAAACCTGACAACCGTCGCATAACAGCTGTCGGGATTGTCGATTTATCTTGTCTCCGTCGGGAAATACTACGCTTGGCAGCTACTCAAGAATTTAATAGCTAATTGATTAATGTTCCGATTAGAATTGTGGTAGAATTACCCCGGTATTGTTGGCGTTGCAGGTTCTAGCGGTAGCAGCCCGCCATATGCCGTCACCCGTGTCATATCTCAATTGTCTTGGCCGAGAAACTCCCGGACGGGAAAAGGGGTACTGCTCGCCCCAATATATTTGTTTTATTTCCAACCGGAGGATAATGCGTGTACTTGAGTAGCTTTCCTGCTATCTAGATTATTAGTCACGCGTTTGTATACGTCTGTGTGCCCGGTGGTGAGCAGAGCAGCTCTAGAACAAACAGCACGCAAGAACACCTACCTCCATGAAGTCATCAAAGGTTTCCTGGACAAAAAATGGCCGGGTCCTCCTATATTTCCTAACCATGTTGAACAGAGTAGCATGCCCGCTGGCGGTAGTGATGTGAGATGTGGTGAAAAGAAAAGTTTTACTATCACTAGAATGTTGTCTCCTCCCTCGGCACCCATCTTCCTCCTACTTTCTATCTTATCAGCCTCCATTGTCGGATGAAGAATAGAAGCCTTCCCTAACTCCGTCTCCCTTTCACACTGCAAAAAAACTCTCAGTACGGATGCCGTGCAAGGTGGCCGAAAAGGCTTAATGTCACTCATCACTTTGTCTTGCCTTGGTATCGGGTTAATGTCGGAAAGATTCTCCCCCGTCCCTTCGGGTCTCGCGGGAAAGCCACAGACTATCGGTATCAGAGTGGCATCCAACGGAACGATGCTAATAAATAAAACGAAATGGATTCTGTCCTTGTAGTAGTGGCACCCGGCACATACACACCCATGCATGCGTACTAAAGCCTGCCAAGGCGGGAAAAAGGGATCGACTCGAGCACCCATTTAATGGCGTCCTTTTTGTCGACGACACTATACATACCGTTCGCTTCTGTTTGTAGTGACTTGCCCCACAGCAGCGGTGAAGCGTGCATGACGTATGTTTTCCGCCTACGCACCTCAAAAAATGCGAATGGATGCGGTTGTGGTCTACCGGACACATAACCCCAAAACACCTTATACTCTTCTAATGAACAAATCGGTCTGGCAACGAAGAACCGCAAGGATGTCTTAATTTGCTAAAAACTAGATGCTTATCACACTTGTTTGTGGTCCCTAGCCTCAATTCCCAGCAATAACCGCAAAAAAGCAAATAACATAAAATAGGCGAAGGATAGCCTTCAAGTCCAATTTAATCTCGACCTCGGCTCCTTCGGGCGTTTGTCTCCATCCCCAACGCCAACTGTGTACACACTTACATCCCGACCAGTATCTTAAGGCTGAAAGCGGAAAACTTTTCATTTTTAAACACTTGCCTGGTGGGGTTTTACGTTTCCTGGCCGGGAGGGACCACATTTGCCCAGGCAAAGGGCAACTAGCTTGAACCGGGACAAAAACGGCTTCCCCCTAACTGGGGGTTTTGTGTTGTGTCATCGGAGTTTGGGGTTAGCTGCTCGGTGTAGCTCAAATTATACAACAAGAATGTGCACCCAACCTGCCCAGGGTGTCCGTAAATCTGACTCATTTGTGGATATCGTGGAACTTAGCAAAGGATGACAGAGCGCTGGCTGGGAGTCTGGGGATTTTGCCAAGATTTTCGGCGGTGCCATTGATCCTACGCTGGATGTAGCGAAACTTCTACCGAATAAATGGTTCCGCTTCCCCCGCCAGAATATCGGATGGGGTTTTCTCTTCTCTGGATTAGGGGGCGGATTTCTCCGTTACTTTCCACACACGACATCACTTTCCAATTTTCTTTATCGGGGCTAGATCGAACTGCATCATTTCGGCTTCTGTTCAGTTGCAGGCTCCATCCGCGTTTATTGCGGTCGTCGTCGTCATCGAAGGGGGAAACTGCGGAGGCACTGCGATGAGCACAGACAAATCAAACTCTACGGGCGCTACGTGCCCGTGCTGTTGTCGCCCATAATCTTCCGGACGAATTTCTCGCTGTATGCTGCGAGATAAGCTCCCAGCCCCAGACAAAGGACGCTTTGGAAAGAGCTGCCCAAATAGACACACGCGCGCGGACCTATCAAAGAGGATCCATTTGCTCGATGGAAGAGGCTTTGTAACAGCCGGTGGAAAGTATCATGTGCGTGCGATGTTTGGGCTTTACAGACTTTACCCCACTGCGTATGTGTGAGTTAATGTGGTTCCAACGTGTGCTGCCTTTGCATGTTGATATCCATATGTCGCGCTTCAATCGCACACCATTGAGCAAAAACCCCTTCCTCTGTGACGATTATTCGCCCCAGCTACCCGGTCTGATTGCGATGGGTTTACAAGGCGGTTATTCAGCTCCCTAGCAACAGCTACGTCGATGGGAGGTTGTTCAATAGCATGCCAGAAGTAAAAGAGCAGCGGAGTAGGAAGCGAATGCTTCACGTTCACCGGTGTTCTCCTCGCACTTCAAGTAGGTTCAGAAAAAGTGCTAGATATCCTCCCCGATAGGACGTCCCAGAAGTACGATCCATTTTTTTTTTTTGCTTTCGTGTTGGCTCTTCCAAACGGGCCTATAACTTTGCACACGCAAGGTGAGCGAACTAGGCTTGTTTTTTTTCTCTTTTTTTGCAGGCCAATACGCCATAATTTACGCACCTAAACTTAACCTTTACCGATCTCCCGTGACACTTCAAGTTGGTCGTGGTTGTAAAACGGATTTTGCGACTCGAGGCAGCAGGGGAGCTATCGGAGATCAGTCTGTCACGGAGTTTCCAGGGCCTGGCGAGCAGATAGCAACCGTGCCATAATTAATCTTGTGTGCCTTCTGTATCTTCGTATTTTTTTTCTTTTTTGTCATACATTTCCCTCACTAGAGGTATCTCCGCGTTCGGAATGTATGTGAGATTTTTATCATGATTTATCGTAATGTGTGGTGGCTGGTATAATAAATAGCACCTGTGTGGTTTTCGACCCGTCCACACTTCTTCTATTCCCCCTCCTTGGCGTGTTTGTACTTGGGTAATGAGCTAAATTGGAATACTTTCAGATACTAGTGTCAGTTTAGTGGATGGTACGACGATTGCATGAGCGTACAAAAAAAACTCTCCCAATAGTAAACAAATCAGTGTCATAATGTTGTTGTTGTTGTTGTTTTATTTTTTTACGAGGCTTTTTAGCATTCGCCTCTCTAAGTGTCATAATGTATTTATTTCATTATGCGAGGTGAGTGAGCGCTGAATTGCGGAGAAAGTCGATGTTGGGGTTCGTTTCAGGTAATATTGTGGCAGTTTGCTTTCAAAGGCATTCTGGTTTTTTTTTTACGTGCACTCAAGGTGGATTAACCGTCATGTGTACTACTAAAAAACAGTACGTAACCGTACAACCGCCTACCCGGGTAGGCCATAGATTTTGTATGGAAGAGTGATGTTTTTCGTGGGATAAAGCGTATATCTTTTGAGTTATTTGTTAGATTTGAATGAAAATTGTCTTATAGGTTCATAATAATGTTTTATAACATATCGTAGTAAAATTAGAATTCTAAAAATCCTATCAAGATTTTTTTCAATCAAAAATATCTACAACTCTACAACCCCAACCGGCCAGGCCGCATGTTTTGAGTGGATGATTAAGTCTTTTTCTAAGTTTTACTTACTTTTCTTTTTTCAAAAGTTATATTAATTTTTCAATAGATTTGGTTGTAGTACAAACATATATGTTGACGATCTATAAAATATGCTTATCATGTTTTATTAAAAACCGGCTCCGACCGGCTTCAGACAATTTCGGAGCCAACTCCCCTCCAACCCAACGGAGCCGGCTCCGCACCCACGGCTCCGAAGCTGACTCCGCTCCAGCGATACCGGAGCCGGCCTTTTACCCACGGTTCCGGCGCCGGTTTTAACAGATTGTACCAAAAAATTCTTTTCAAGAAAATTCTAATCGGAGAGATCCATAAACAGCTGAGTAAATAATGTTGAAAGGAATCTATAAAAAAATCGATAAGTTTTGAACATTGCTCAACAATCACATCTGTTGTTAGCTTCTACACTTACGAGAAGATATATCCGTTTTTTACGCTACATACAATGCCGTCTCTATTGAAACATTAGTCCAGAGCCGTTGGTCTGGAGCCGTTGATTCGCCGCCGGCTCTGGGGCTGTTGGTGCGGTTCTGGCTCCGGCCATGTGGCCATTGGTGCGCTCCGAAACACCCATGACTATTCGGCAGTAACACTGTAACAAACGTATGAATGTGTATGTAAACTTTCAGCCAGCGAATTTGATTTCGTTTGCTTGTAGTGGTTGGTACACAATAGGCAATAAAATTTATCTACAATACAACATTTGCAAGAAAAGAAAAAGACTTAAGCATTCACCAAAACATGCGACAAGGCCGGTGGGGGTGTTACAGCACATTTTTATTGAAAAAAATATTGATAGGATTTTTAGAATTGTAATTTTATTAAGATATGTTATAAAACGTTATTATAAACCTATAAGACAATAATCATTCAAATCTAACAAATAACTCAAAAAATATACGCTTTAACCCTCGAAAAACATCACTCTTCCATACAAAATGTATGGCCTACCCGGGTAGGCGGTTGTACTTGTGAAGGGTATATAAACTTAAAAAAAATAATAAAACATTTTTGATATTTTTCATTTTTTGCACATGGTTAGAAAACATCTTTTCTGAGGCATTTTTAAAATTTGAAGTTGATACGGTTTCTTAAACCAAAGTTATTTTGGTATAAATATACGAAACTTACCCGGGTAGGCGGTCGTACACATGACGGTTAAAAAGATCAGGTGGTGGAAAAGGGCCTTTGAGGGGTCGCCATATGTGAGGGACCTTACGTCATTTTAAAACCGTTTACCGCTGGTTTCCGCATACAAAGTATAGCAAATAGAATAGATTTCTTGGTGATTAAGTGTGTTTTTGTAGGTGTTTTAATTAATAAGGAAAAAATGAGTCTAATTTACGATACAGTTGATGATTTTGACACTCAGGAGATTTAAAATCATGTAAATTACAATATCAATTCCATTTAAATAGCCCATGCGCCTCTTAGATATTGAGTAATTAATGTTAAAATGTGTAAAATAAAATATTTCCTAGTTGTTATCCTTAAATATATCAAAAGCACACAATACATTCACGAAACAACACTCGAATTATTCTTGTTTACTACAATACCTGTACTCAGTTTATGTTTTAATGTTAAATAAGAGCACACAAAATATGTTAAAAAGGTATATTAAATTCTAAAAATGTAGTAAATAAACTATATGAACAAGTTGAAAAAAACGTAAACAACGGTTTGAACCCTGGGGACCTTATGTCAAATGACGACTTATCAATATGCTCTATATTCCACCACCTGGTTTCTTTAATCCACCTTGCATGCACTGTGCAAACAGACTTGCTGTTCATCGTATAAACTACGCCTAGAAGTATGCAATCGGTGAATCAAAAACACGCTTTTTATTTCGCTTACGGATGGCCTCTTAGTACTTACTTATCCGGTACTTGCTTACTTACTTACCGCTTTGCGGTCTTGGGCTGCCTAAGGAGTGTCCCAAACCGCTCACGGTCTCGCGCCTTCGTCTGCCAGGTCTTTTTGTATCTCTTTAAAAAAAAACATCCATCCAAAAATGTAGAACACCCGGTAAATAAACTTATAGGTTTTATGCCAAATTCTTCCCTACTGAAAATCTAAAAAAAGTTTGTATTTGTGTTATTCCCTAAAATCGAACGTTTTGCCAAGCCTCACTGAGTGGCCGCCTTAAAGTAAGCAAGACATACGGCAAACCCCCGTTCTTAAAATATTAATTATTTGCTAAACAAGGTTCATCAAGCAAGCCTTACTGCCTACAATTCCATCTGTTGCACAAATTGATGGTTATTTACGCGTATTGATGACTGTATTGTCGGTCGAGGCGCTAATTTCGATAAAAGATTCAACTAACCTTTATCAACCAGGGGTGCGATGAATATGCGCCCAATTTGCTGAAAGCCTGCACCCAAACCGATCTAATCAGATTAAATCATGCGTATTGCCTGTTTCCAATAAGCGCCGGGATTACAGCTATTGAAAGGCATAATCAATAAAAAAGCATTATTGCAAGCTCATCAGTTCGACAAAATGAGGGTCACACTTACTGGGCAATTATCACTGGCCCCGTTCATTTACGTTGCATAATCACTTATTGTTAGCAAACATCGTTCAATGTATTCATTCTACTGGAGACGCATAGCGCGAAACCAGAGAACCCATCATGATGGGAATTGCCCGCAGCAATGAGCCGTATTGTGTACTAGAGCAGTGCTCTCCAACCTTTTTAGGTTTGCAGAACACTTGTGTTTGAATATACATTAGCCGCGGTCCACATCCATTGACAGTATACATTTTGTAGGCTTAGTTCAAATTTTTTGATCAAAAATATGTTTAAATCTTATTCTAGACATTCCTGTAGAAAATTCAATATCCATTGTGGGATAAAAAATTATGATATGTATAGTAATGACGTTTTCTTTTTCAAAAATAAATTGTTTCATAAATTGTTGTATAGTAACAATTGTTAACGCCTCGAACCACAGGTTAGAGACCATTGAGCTAGAGTGTGACGAAAGGTTGAATGGCTTACTTGAAGAAACTTTGCTCGCCCCCTTGGAGAGCGTCCTTTACCACAGCTCATTATTTTCGATCCAAGCAACGCGGTTTCCTCCGGCAGCGGCTTCCTAATGGAAAACCGAACGAATAAAGGAGGGAGTATTTTCAATTTCGTTTCTTCTTCTTCTTTGGCACAACAACCGATTCAATATCGTTTGCTTTGTTTCATTTTTTGTATGCTTGTGTGTGAGTATGAATCCCTCTTTAAAATGTAGCTGCTGTTTATCCTTTGTTCGTTTGGCAAACCACGCTTGGCGTTGACGCTAGTAGCTTTTTCACACTCTTTTGTAAGCAATGGGGGTCAAGATAGCGTAAATCGTTAATTAGTTTACAAGAGGATGCTCGGCCCCTGGGTTAATCGGAGCGAGGCGAATCGGGTTGCCAACAGCTATTTCAGCAGCTTTTATCCGCGTTAATCATATCAAACCCCACTGAGCTTTCGCTTAACGCGCCCGGACAGGTGGGCCGACGCACGGTGGTGCAAGGGCGAATCTCATCGCACGCGGACTGTGGCAACGGAGACCGAAAGCACAACGACACGAGATTGGTCTGCGTAAAGGATTTTGTGTCATTTTTTCTCTCACGCTTCTTCTCCTTCGCTCGGTATCTCCAGTGCTGCCGCTGCTGTTACCATTTCACACGCATTGCCTCAGGCTGCTGGTGGGGTTAAGTAGCACAGTTACCCGATAGCCTGGGGACGTTGAACGATTGACCCGGAGCTCGGGAGCGGCATCGTTCCATCTGCCAGTTCTTTAACCCTTTCACTTCCACACAGTTCTACACTCACGCAAAAAAAAAAACACACTCACACAAACTCCCAATCCGAATACGAATATCATCTAAAAGGAACGAATAGGTTATCTACGATAAATCCCATTTTTTGGCATTGATGACCTTCGTTTTCCGATGGAATTCAATTTTGTCGGGCTCCGTTCCCGCGGAACGTTGTGTATCGTTCAAGTTATATCGCAAAAAAGACTACATGAGTGTGTGTGCATTTGCCTGTGTGTGTGTGTGTGTAAAGTAGATATGAAGATACCAAGAAAGTCGCCAACGCTGTTAGTTAGATACAAAGTTAAGTTTTTGTTTTGCGTTTCCGCTTGCCTTTTTGCTTTTGACATGTTTTGGCTACATCTCGCCCTCCGGCCTGATTGGTATAAGGGATACAATTAGCGGAGGTATCAGGGAAGGCCTACTTCGATAACTTGATGAGGCGAGCACGAATCCGTCGATCAGTGCTTGAAGTTTGAAGAGCTATGCTGGGCCATGGTTTGGCAAAAGTCACACAGACGAGCAGGAGCCATAAAACACACCATCGTAATTATTATTTCGAGTATTCTTTACTATCCTTGATGTAATTGAGCAAGAGCATCCAAGTAGTTAACATGATAAGGTAGCTTTTATTCTGCTCAAACAGACGTCCCAAATGTCCTCAGCCGAATAGCACCGTCGCATTAGCACGCACTGCCAAATCAAGCAGCTTAAGAATAACGCAAACGAGGTCAAGTAGATTATTACGTTTGATAGGCAACAGAATAGAAGTATTAACGTCTCCTGTGAACTGGCCTTCTTATGTTACGGGTTAGTGTACCGTCATATGATAATATATTTTATCACTTATCTATCGCAAACTGAATTACATTTCTACTTAAATTTGTATTGAAAACATTAAATATGGCATTTGCAACATTTACAAACGAAAAAAAACTTTGTTTACACTTTTCGCATTAAAACAAAACAATGAGTGGCATCGCGAATGAAAATCGTCAAAATAAACAAAGGTTAAAAAAAAGAAGACATCTGCTCGATTGCAGTGTTTTATGGTCAAATTAACAATCGAAGTAGGCTAAGAGTAGTTTGTTTTCCAGTTAAATTGAGTTGTGTCTAGTGTGTATTTGTGTATATATGAATGTGCATTCATGGATTTGAATATTCCAAACTAACAACATACCCGCCATGGGTTCAAGCCCCGAATGAATCATGCCTCTATACGCAGTCCTTTCCCCATACAGACTATCCTTCTTCTTCTTCAGTTTGTCGAGGTCGTTTGACGGTTCGGAACAGAATTCCAGCTTCCTGGGCCCTTCAGTTCTTCTTCTTCTTTGGCTCAACAACCGTTGCCGGTCAAGGCCTGCCTGTACCACTTGTGGGCTTGGCTTTCAGTGACCAATTGATTTCCTTCCATAGCAGGATAGTCAGTCCTACGTATGGCGGCACGGTCTAATTGGGGATTGAACCCATGACTGGCATGTTGTTAAGTCGTACGAGTTGACGACTGTACTACGAGAGCGGCCCTTCAGTACTAGTCCGCTGTTGTGTTAAACGCAACCGCTGTTGTTTTTGGACGGCATCAAAGGCCATATGTCCTCTTTCTATGTGTGATTTGTTTTCTGAAGTTTTGTTTGGGTTGTCAGTTTATGTTGTTAGGTTAAGTACTTCGTCGGTTTATTTATGTCATGCAGTTTAAGCAAGACGTTTTAGAAGGATATTCGGTTAGTTTTTATAAATTTATCACCATTTTCATTTTCTTTTTATCTTTCGTCTTCCAGGCCTTGATGAAGTTTTGTTCATTTATTTCCAGCTGGTCTTTTCGTTCCATGTCGAATTTCTGGCAAGAGAAGACTTTGTGACTCGCTGTGTCCTTTACGTTACAAATTGCACATGTTCCTCTGTCTACAGACTATACAGACTATCCTGCTATGGTTAAAACATATGTCACTAAAAGACAAGCCCACTAGTGGTAGAGGCAGGGCTTGATCAGCGACAGTTATTGTGCCAAAGAAGAAGAGGAAGAAGAAACGATTGTTGAATGATATGTTGTACAAAGTTGTGCCCGTTACGTAGTCACTTGTCTGTAGGCTATGTGCCCACTTTCTTCATCCGGCGTTACAACTACTACGCGGTCTTGTCCTGTTGCATGAGTGTCCAACAACTACACCACCAGACACCATTTTGACCTATCATCTTAAGGCGGAATGGAGCATCTGAAGAAGTCCGTGAGTCGAGAATTAAGGCTAAATATGGAAATTACTCGCATCCTACACGGTCGCTTAGTCTTGATCCGCCATACATCTCCGGCATCAGCGACCTGGAGTCATTCGGATCGGCCCGAAAAGCTTAGTAAGTACAATAAAGCATAAGCGACTCCGAGGTCGGGTCGAGCCAAAGTAGGTTCAAGGCCCGACCTGAACTCGTTGCACCAACAGATCGATGTCACTTATGCTTCATTGCACCGACTGTCCCGTACCACGGATCGCACTTGATTTCGATTCCGGTCTTACGCTCAAGCTGCACCTCTGGGTCGGAATGGATTCAGATCAGACTCGCATCTGATTCCAGGGTGCGTCGTGAAATGAATAGTTTCACTCAGTTTTATAGCTGTGATAGTGAAAGTCCTAGTTGATACTTACAACTTACTTATCAGGCGCTACTTTCGCTATACGGTCTTGGCCTGTCTCAAGAGCGTTCCAAACCGCTCACGGTCACGCGCCTTCGTCTGCACAAAACGAGTTTACGGAATAAGTCGTCCATTTCCATGCGTACAACATGGCCAGCCCACCAGACCCTGGCGAGCTTGATACGCTGCACGACAGTGAGAGCGCCGTACCTCCCGTATAGTTCGTCATTATAACGGCTCCTGCAATGTCGTTCCCCACATACGGCCCAAGAGTCCTTCTGAGCATCATCCTCTCGAATGCGGCCAGAAGGTTTTCATCAAATTTGGACAGTGCCCATGGCTCAGAGGCGTATGGGAGTACCGGTACTATATAGGTGCTATATAGTAGCAACTTCGTCCGTCGTGACAGGTTTTTTGAGGTGAACTGCTATCTCAGACTATAGAATGAACGGTTGGCAGCCAGCGTCCTTGCACGCAACTCATCCATGTTATTATGGGAACTGATGAATTCTGGAACGACTTCAAAAGTACGTTCACCTATCTGTACATCACGCCTACGTTAGTTTGGGACTTACGTAGGTCGGCTTCTGCTACGTAGGAGAGCCGCAGTCCAATGATGTCTATATGATCAACGTATGCCCAGTGGCGGATTAAGGGTATCGGGGGCCCTAGGCGGTAAGACGAGTTGAGGCCCCCTGTAAATGGTGTTCCCCCTGTAAATGGGGGGGGGGGGGGGTAGCGGCACCAAACTGGCTGTTGGGAGATTGAACAGTAAACTTGAAATGCCGTCGGGGGCTATACGATCATCAGTCACAGGCTCTAAAATTTTTGCTGAAGGAGAGGGGGTGCAATTGATTCGCCAGCCTCGGGGCCCCAACGTCCATCCTTCCGGGGGCCCTTGTCGCTAATACTCTGTCCATTCGGCATACTATAAAATGGCGATCTAAGAGGCCCATAAATCGGCGGGGCCCCAGGCGACCGCCTAGTCCGCCTACCGTTAGATCCGCCCCTGCGTATGCCAGGATCTGGTTTGACTTATAGAAAATGGTTCCTGAAGTCTCCACTCTCCAGTCCCGGATGGCCCTCTCTAGCTCGAAGTTGAATAGGAGATAGTACCTTTGGTGGTAGCAAAAGACCCTGAGAGATTTCCATCCACCTTCACTTGGCAAGTGACGTTGGTCATAGTCATTCAAACTAGCCTTATCAGTTTGGCTGGAATTCCAAAAGAGCTCATAGCGTCGTACAGTTTTACCCTGGCTATACTATCACATGCAGCTTTGAAGTCAATGAAGAGGTAGTATGGTATGTGTATATATTTTCTCCAATATCTGCCGCGTGGTGTATCTTGCCTCGTTGATATGGCCGGTATGATTTTTTTGCTATTTTCATTTTGTTTTATATTATTTAAGTTGCAAATTTTATTTGTTCACGCAATGGGAATTTTCAAAAAATCCTAAATAAACAATGTTTTCAAGTCAACGACAACTCAATAGCTGTCGATACGGTTAACGACGGTCACTAGGCTATAAACGATCTTAAATCAAACTACTAGATTTTTTTTCGTATTTTACATTTCTCAAACGACAGTCTTAACGACTGTTGTCAGCTGTATTGTCGTTTATAATTTGACAATCGTTTATTACTAGGAGACTCCGGCTATTCCATACAGAGATAAACGATTAACGATGGCCGTTGCTGTTCGCGATTCAATCCAATATTTGCTAAGTGCACAACCTCGTACATCGTAACGTGTGGGTTCGAAATGTGTATTTAAACCATATACAGTGGAACCCCTTATAACGAGCTTTTCTCATAACGAGCATTACACATAACGAGCAAATCGCATAAATGCTCAACAAATACCTCCTTTATCGAGTAAAATTTCGCACAATGAATTAATCAAAATCTTTAAAACCTTATTTTTGATGAAAAATATTAATCGCAAAAAAAGTACAATTATGATGAAACTGGCTTATTTCTGAAAAAGTCTAGCAGGAAATGTTTATCTGCGAAACAACAAAACCTTCTTAGACTCAAATCAATGTAGATCATTCGAAAAACGATATATTTAGGAAAGATTAAATAAAAGAGTAAACCAATAGACCACTTTTCAATAACGATAGTTAACTATACTTATCTTTCTCATACTAATAATAAAACAAGTTTCGTATATACCGTTTAAATCACCACATGAGTGATTCACTGGAACAAGTTGATTTCGTTATGAGGGGTTTAACTATACAATGAAGTCTCGGTAAGGTAAAACTTCAAGGAAGTTAGAGAGATTTTCATGGAGTCAATTCGTTGCTATGTTGTATTCAAAGCAGCAACCATAGAAATATGGTATCGTTTGACCGTTAAATATGATATTATTAAAAACAGTCTCTCGAAGATTCCCATTAGATAACTCAGGTAGCCAAATTCAATATACAGTCTAGAGAAGACCGTCTAAGCGAGACATTAATCTTTATGAGGTAACAATTTGTAAATGTATGACAGGACTGTCGAAATGTTGAGCTTAAAGAAACAATTCATCTTGAAGAAACTACATGTCAGCAAGATTTCACTGAAGTATATACTACTTTGAAGTTTATACAACTTCAATTGCAAAATGCACCAAAAATAGCGATTTCTGTCTATCTCTTTGCTCTCATCTCTGGATAGTGTTTACAGTTCGTGTTCTAATCAACTTGATATATGTGTCTACCCCCCGAATTCCTATTTTTTCATGCGACCAAGTTACAGTAACCTGAAGCAGCTACGACAAAAGAATTTCAAATCCGTTTGCCGTCTAGTTTGCTCCGAAATTCAGTGCATTAAAGCATACTCTGGTGTTGAATACCATTTTAAATTAGTTCACCAATCCCGCCAGTAATTCGATTTCGAAACCGAAACTGGTACGTTTCAGTGCACCATGGAACAGTGCTATTCGTCGTTGGTTTCGTGGTGAGTCGTTTGTGCTACAAGAATCAATCGAATCGTGTAGCAAATTCGTTTCCAACCAAAAAAAGTAAGGGAAAGTGCGCACATGTTCAAACAGGTTGCCGAACGTAGTTCATGCCCAGCTAACATCCTTTCGAGGGAACGGCAGGCGATGGGAGAAAATGCAAACAAGGGAAAACTAACATGCGTCCAGCAGATTTTTTTCCGAGCTGCACCATTTCAGCTTAATTGCACTGGCCGCACCTTTGGTGGCGCAAACCAATAACAGCTATAGAAAGTTTGTTGCTTTACCGAATCCAAGCTACTGCCTGCACTGATTTGCATGGCGAAACGAAAAAGTCTTGCAATGAATTATGCATGAATCGTCGCTTTTATTGCTTTACCTGTTTTCGATTTCGATCCCAACATCGTTTGAAGCAAATTGAATAAATAATAAATTATCCCACCGTTCGTCTCACCCTTTCCAACCGAAAACTCCCTGTTCCCTCTCCTAGAACTGGCAACCAAATCAAGCTCGTGTTGCGATGCGTTGTTGCATACGTTTCGAGCGCATCGCGATAGTAAATTGCATACATTACGGCGCTATCCCTTTCGGAGCAAAACAACCGCACGTGTTGATGCAGATGTACTTGACACCAAGGTTTCTTTTTTCTTCTGCCACCGTGTTTTGCTAGGCGAGCGTCATCGAAGACGCAGCACGAAATATAAATGACCGCAAGGTGAATTGCTTTAATAAAACCGACACCTGATTGAGACGCCCCAGAAGACATTTAATTACACGTCATGATTTTCGCCATTTTTCTCGCTGGCTGGGAGAAGGGCCACGTTTCGATTGATTGATGATTTTTTTGATGTAGGGGTGGTTTTATTGATAGATGGATCGGTGTTTTCGCCTCATTAACTTACCCGACAATCACAGCAATCCTCAAGTGGTGGCCAAGCAGCGAGCGTTGGGCCTTGAACTGGAGGATTATAGCTGTTCTTTTTCTAAACTCTTCACCACATCACACACTTTTCACTGACCAAATACACTTTTTTCTTAAGCACCTGTTCTTGTCATTGTGGCTGTGTCATAGCTGCCAGTATTGAAATGTATCTAATCCATCTTTAAAAACAAAACAATAGTGAACATAATAGCGTAAATCGAAGAAGTATCAAAGCGAACCCGTTGCACTTTTCGGATGCCATTGTGTAACTCCTTTTACCTGTTATCCTTTTCTGTAGTATCCACAATCAAATGTCTAGCAAACTGAGTACAATCAATCAGCTGGATGCACTTTTTAAAGTTAGATTTTCTACTGAAACAGCTTCAAAAAGGGTAGAGATTCTAAGTACTGTCTGGTTCAATATTGACAAATCAATTCATTAGCTCCCACATACACACACACACACTCGTGAAACAGCAAAGCGATGATATTTTTCAGGTATACCCACCCTCTCACACATACTCATTAATGAGTCAAATACTCAGTCGTGATCAAAAACTGCCTACAATAGTAGTTTAAATGTTGACTCATTTGATGTACCCACGTTCGAGTGTGTATGTGGTTATGCATGAAATGAAGAATTTAGCAATATTCTCAAGATTTTTTTTTTCTGGGAAATTTTTGATTGCTTTCAGACTAAAAGTTGAACGTACAAGCCGAACCAGTTTTTGTTAATTTTATAATGAGATTTTGAATCTCCTCACACTTCGCACACGATCAGCAAAAAAAATCCAATAGAGGACTTGTTAGTCTAGCAGTTCTATATCATAAGATCCACTGTTTCACTTTCCGGTTCGGTGCAGCTTTTACTGTAAACACTTGCGATGCTGGTTCCTGGGGTTTTGGTTGACAAAAAAATAATTAGAAAAAAAATCACCAACTACCGTTTGATTGATGGGCGTATGTGAGCAGGGCTCATCGCTTTTGATAGATAGTCACCCGATTCCGGCGAGTTCATTGCGGTTTTCTGTCATTGCGGTACGAGCTTTTCATCACTAAGGTCAGAAAGACCATTCTTTTCACGACCTACTGGCACGCACGCGACCGCCTGAACCGCATCGGCACGTTACGGGAGAAGGAGGAGGAAGAAGTGTCCTGTTAAGCTTTCAACTTCCCCAACGAGCACACCCGGCGGAGTTATATGGATTGCGTTATGCTGCAGAAACCCTTTTTTTCTCGACTTCCGGACACCCGATCCCCGGGGGAAAACAGAAACATCATTATTCTTCTGTACGCGTGTACGCCTTACAGTTACTCACACACATACACGAACAACCAATACGTTGCAATATGCAGTGCAACAAATTGGGTTCGCGCTGGCTTACATCCTTTTACATTTTGCCACGCGTAATAGATGCCGAAGGAGTTTCTGAACCTTCAGTTTGGAGCATTAGGACCGAAGATCCTTCTTCCTGGAGATGTGTCCGCCACAGGAATATGTGCTTCCGGTTTGCGTAACATTTACGAAATCGAATCCACCTGCCGCATGTATACGCCAGCCATAAAAATTTGATCCCAACTATTAACCTCACACTTCCTACACCTTCTTACCCAACGTAACTTGTCACATACCGCAAGATTTTTTATTTCCCTCGGTTGCAATAAAAAGCACACGTTCGTTGCCACCAATCAACACACCGTTTCGAACGGTCCGGATGTATAACTGACGCGTACACCTCGGTCTAACCGCCGCTGCTGTTGCGTTTGAACCATTTGACGCCCCCGAGAAAGACGCAACACACTGTGGCGTGTCATACGCGACCTCCTGCGAACGAAACGATACTGAATCCCCTCAGCGTCGACAACCACTGTCTTGACGGCTTCTAGCGCGCGAGCCGACATCCTGGCATCAGTTGCTTCGGCTTCCGTTCGGGCGCGCTTCGGCTGTTGGCGCTTTGCACTGCTCTGCCTGCCTGCGGTGCTGGAACTTTCCCTTTCTTTTCAATGCAAACGCTTCGATCTGGATTGCCAGGATCAGTGGGGAAGATCAAAACAAACAAATGTTTGTGTCAAAAATTGCCATTCTCATCCTGGGGATGCTTAGTGAAAAAGAAACAAATAAAATACATACATCCGCACACAATGTGCCCGCCCGTACCCATACCAATACCCATATTGAGTGACTCGTGCTTCCGGGAAAGGGTTACAGTTTTGTCACCAAATGATAGTACACACTGATATCCCTCATGTGTCACGCTCCATGTTCTCCTCAGTCTCACACCCACATACACCCAGCGGGAGATTCCTGGAGCCAATGACACTGGGACATGACCCATTCACCGTCCAGCATCTCGACATCGGTGTGAGTTGATATCCTTTTGGCTTTTGGCCCCCTCCCGGCACTCAGCCCGCTTAATAATCGCCGAATAATTGGCCCGAGTGAAGGAAGGCAAAAATAACAACCACAACAACGGGGAAAGAAAATCAATCAACCAAGATGTGGGGTAGTTGCCGGGATCGAGAAAGCGAGGTGTTAATGTGTGCGACGAAATAGCAGCGGGGGGCGAGCCTACACAAGCCTAACTTACTACAATCCACCAACTCCTTCGGCCACTGGCCTAACCGCTTTTTCTGCAATTAATTCAATAAATTTGTAGCTATACGCGTACCTCCTACGGGTTTAACCTGCCTGCCTACCCTCGTACACTACTCCTTTGGTGTTCTGTTTTTCTTGTGTAATTCCCGGAGTGTGTCCGAGTCAACTGACCGACGCATCGGGGAGGAAGGTTCGCCAGAGGAGAGGAAATTCGTCCTTCGTATCGGTAAGCAGAACCTCTTGGAACACTTTCCTATGCAAACATACCCCTTATGGACATGTAAGAAGAATATAACACTGAGAAAAGCTTCTTAAGCCAGTGGCTCTCAAGTAACATCCATTACAGAGTTTTTTCTTTCTTGTTTTTTATCCAAACTGTACTAACGCTAACTAAATGTATCGTACCACAAAATAACAATGATTATCTGATTTAAAAAGCTTTAAGGCTACAATTTTTATGTTTTGTTTCATGTAGCATTTCCTGTTACATTAGAGTCGACAACATTGAATTTTCATAAATTATTTGACACTTGTATTTGACGTCAGACACACTTACACTCATATTACTCACACTAGGAAATAATCGTAGTAAGCGAACACTAAAAAAATCAGAGAATAGATTAAAGTAACTTTTAGATTTATAGGATACTTTTTGGCGAGAAAGTTACATATATGGAGCTTATACTGTTATGAATACGATTCGAGTCGAGTCGATAAATTTGACTCGATTGCTCTTTGAAATAGGCTTGTTGTTTTAGAAGCCGGGTAGGAAAAATACATTGACAGATGGGTAGCTGACATCAAAGTAGGCTTATAGGCTTAAATAGCCGAACCAGCTCTCGGAGATGACTTTAAAATACGCTTACAAAATTGGAATGTTAGTCTAAAATTAATTAATTTTCTTTATAGATAATCAAACTAAATGTTTTATTTTTATCTCATTTCATTGAATTATCTTTTTTTTATATATAATTATAATTAATTATTATTTTATATATAATTATAATTATAATATATTTATATATAATTACTAATTGAAAATATATTATTGCTATACATATTTTATTACCCAATTTGAAAATACGGCCGGAGCCTTAAAAATGTGAATTTACATAAATAATATTACCCAATTATATTAATACCCCAATCATCCTAAAATATCGAATGTACTAAAGAAGAAAAATAAAATATTTTACTCCAAAGCTTTCAAAACATCGATTTAGATCCATTTCCCGCTAGGGTATTGATGTCGAAAATGTCAAGCTTAAATCGACTCTGAAATCGAAAGAACACGTAGCCAATTTAATTAACAAAACTTTAGCCATTTCTATGGAAACCCGAACAGCAATTAGAAGCAGGATAGTTGAAGTGCAAAGTAAACCCGATTTCCTAAGCAATATTTAACGTCGAGACATCTCGATTGAAAATATAGAATAAGCCTGTATGTCTTCGCTTGAATTATTTGTTTCAGATACATCATTACGCAATTAGTAGGCACAGAGTATAGCCTGAAGCTTGTCGCTATTCCACAACATATCGTGTACAGCTCACAAATGTGAACAAAAAAATAAATAAAAAAGCGTGCCAAAGGTCCGCTATGGGAAGCACTGATACTAGTAGTTCTTGTCTGTACCGAGATCTGCCAGACCTGATTACGTTACCATTTATCGTTGGTTTTATTGGTCATTTAAGCAAATGTTTACTGTTATGATAAAGACTAGTCAACGCCAGTATCTGTTAGTGACTGTGCGTGTGTGTGCGTGTGTGCTTTTTGTTCTATTCTAGGTTGAGTTTTTGTGTGGCTCAGTTGCTTCTTCGGTTGACCACACACGCAGGTGGCTAATCAAGCACGTGGGAATGTTTGCATACACTCTCAGCTCTCCTCGCTCTTTTGCCTACTCTTTTGCCACTGCGTTGCTCACACACGACACGCAAACAATTGGCAATCATCAAATGAAGATCAAATGAGAGATTATCGTGTGCCTACAACTCTCGTTGGAAAATAATTGCAGCTACTACCAGATGGTTACTGCCTCTGTTGATCCAGATGCCTTCTGATTCGGTTACATACCTATACGCCTGGACATAGGTGCAGTTGGCCACATATAATGTCTTGCGCGGCTTTTGGACCGGGCGGTAATAGTCGAAATGAAACGGAATTGCTAAGCATTAAGCATGAAATTGAGCCGTGGCCTGCCTCTTCACCCGTCGGCAGGTTAAGCGATACCCAGTGAAATTGGATCCGATTCTCTTATGTTTCTATTTCGCCCGTTTGTTTACAGATTTCGCCTTCTCGTAGAGTACTGACGGTGTCCTTTCTATATGCGTATGTGTAAGTGTTTTTTTCTTTCTTTCTTTTGTTGCAGCTACCCCCTCAGTACTTGCCGGTGTTAGAACGTTTGCAATAAAATTGATGATTGGATAGTAATTTCGTCGTGGCACTCGCAGGCATGCGATGTTTCTAGGGTAAGAGTAGGGAGTGGAGAAGAAAGTATACATAGGAGCTACCAAAGGTCGCAGTTAATTCTCATCACACTGAGACGCGTTAGCGGAGAGGCGCAACCAGCAATCGTAAAACACGACATAATTTCCTGCGTGACTTCGGGCTTTCCTCCATGTATTGAACGACCAAGGTCTTTGCCTTTGGTCGGTGCGAGATTTCCGAAGCGAAGAGAGATTAGTTCGGTAAAAATAACAACCATAAAGAAGGGAGAGGAAAAAAACAAAGCAAAGTAACAGCTCCTCGGATTTTGTGTAAAGCTTCTTGAATTACTCGGTCCATCCGGGTACTCGGAACACTAGCATTTTTATTATTCTATATCTTGAAGCTTCGGACTAACTTGTTAAACAATCTTACGGAGAAATTTATCAATTTCATTTAACTTAAATTAAAGAAATCAGTTCGCATCATCCGGCAGATGCTGTGTTCAATAGCTGTTTGAACATATTTCATGGTTTACTCTGACATCAATGATAAGGATATTTTGGCAAATAAGCAGATCGTCCTATTGAGCACTGGTTTGCATAAATTGATAAATAACATATAATTGTAGAACAAACATCACTAATTGTCCCCAAAGCGACAGGCACTGTTCCGCAAATTTCACACCTACCGAGCCATTGCCCAGATTGCATCGCATGGGCCGAGGACCATTCTTTGCATACCACAACATAAAATAGAAAACATAACATGATTGCTGTGTCCCACACATCGCGCGATGGAAACATTCTGCTATTTTCTTCTTACCATTGAACGATAGCAAACCGTTAATGTGTGATTTTTTCTACCGGAAAGCTTGTATTTTCTCGCTAGCGTCTGCAATGCATCGTCTGTGATCCTTTTGTAAGATCAGAAGCCAACCTTTTTGCAGCTGCTACATAAAAAAACGTAAACAGTATGTAAAATCAACCACCGTAACAAGCATCCGTAGAAAGAAAGCAAAATCTATTCGCTTTTCCAGTTCGATAAACACTGGTTAAATCTAAATGTTTGTGTTTGCGGGGAAGGTAGATCCTTTAAAATACTCTTTGAACGACCCACAACTAGCTGAAAATGCACATCGCGCCCTAGTAGCTTCAAAAACTAACATGCCCAAACGTACAGAATGCAAACCTGATTATATGATTCCTAGAATCGTGGGCCATCCGCTAGTATCAAGAAACGCATTGCTTGGTAGCGCATCAATAGAAATGAATGAGCGCCAACACACGACAGGAGCAAAACTGGTAGTGTGTGAACGATGCTATTATGATAACGTTCGCAAGAGAAACCTCCTAGCACTCCACACTCACGAACCAGTTGCTTAAATTGCTCTAGATCGTCTCATCGTTTCTTGGACGCGATGGTGGTCCTGTCTGTTCGGCAGGTCACATTAGTGATGCACGTTGCGTTCCGAACCTGCCAGGTGCGATCCGTTCCAGCATGCAAGTATCCGGACTGCGATTTGGGCCAATTTGCTTTAAACAAAACATACAGGTCAATTTGAACCTCTTTCTCTCAGAGTTCTTTTCGATCCGACCTGCAACGCTCGATTATCTGCTCTGTTTCATACGATGGGCCGGTTTGTTACGTACAAAGCAAGCAGGTTAAATTTGAACCTTTTCCTCTCAGCGTTAATTTCGATCCAGCGTACATACGACACCCACGGGCCTACCCATACTCGAATACAGAGTCGATAGCATACGTTTCTATGTTCACTATTAACGTAAAAGGGATAGAGCTTATACCACGAACGTACCTGAAAGGTATGCATGCTTCATTCATCAGCATCTGCTGGCAAGGACAAAGCAAAAAATACAATTCTACGGTAGTGGTAAACTCAATGAAATAACTGCATCTCTTCTACTATATTATTAGTATTGGGGCAGGATTGTGGCAATCAATGAATTGCTATGTGTTGGGTTCTACGATTCTTCGTTACGCATGTATCTTCATTTAACGCAGTTGATTTTTTGCCTGTGGTTTTCTTTCTGGAACTAACTACTTGCTGTGCACGATGCGCTTAGTCTTCCGCAAAAATTCATTGATCATTGTTTATCGGACCGTGGATTAGTACTATTCTTATCGACAATTACAGTGCACTACCGGATAATTAGACACCCAGATAGTGCACCTTAGTTACAGTTCTAGTAAAAATGAAAGTAAAGTTTTTTTTGCAATATCTCATTGAATATTAATGAGAATACAGGGTTTCGAATCAAATAAAGGAATAGTTCAATCACTTAGAGAAATGTTGCAAATCGGTAGGAGAATGTTGCAAGCATACTGTGGAAATTTTGCAATCATATTGAGCACGGGTCTCCAAACATTTCAGTTCGCGGGCCGCATTGCTTCACAGTCAACGTTGTTGAGGGCCATTTTGACGCTACCTTTAGAATGAGTGGAAGTTCAAATCTCGTTTTAATAAGAAAATACTACTAAAATATATCAAATTTGAACAAATTTGAACACCCCAAAACTTTTTCATTTATTTTACTTATGTATCATGATTAATTATGACTCCACAACAGGATCCTCGGCCCGCGAATGGATTTGCCTGATTTTAAATTTGTATGACATTTTATACCGTCATACTCATTCAACTTTAATTATAGTAAAATGAAATGACGAACCAATCTTTGAGATCGAACTCGACCTCAATATCCCCGTATTTGATGTTTATATTTTTTCAACACGACAATAAGACTTTTGGAATGGAGGACTAATACAAATGATGTCGTTCTCGAAATTTTGTATTGAGAAGAGATAAAATTCTGGTTGCAGTAAATTTATTTAAAGTTATGCATGTGACTTTGCGACGAGAGAGAGAAAGAGAGAGAGAGAGAGAGAGAGAGAGAGAGAGAGAGAGCTTTCGGCTTTCGCCAACGCAATACATGTAATACATAGTTTTAGATATATAGTGAAATAGCATGCATTTTTCTCGTTATAATATTTTTTAAACTTCTGTTAGTTGTTCTTAACTTCACACAAATCAGTTGGTTTCATTTTTATTTTTCCAGGGGTATTTTCGGTCGCATTTCAAAACAAAAACGAAAATTAAAAAAACCCTGTTGTTTTTACGAGTTCGATGATTCCACATTGTTGCTTTTTATGAGAATAACAATTATCAAAGTACTTTTTCACACGAAATTAGTTATTAACCTATATGATATTGCTTTACTTGTTCGTAAAGCATTTTGATACTTACTAAATGTACGTTTGTCCCGATAATTTTTTAGCTTTTTTATCATCCCCAGAATATCCCTAAATGTGTTTACGGCATGAAAGGAGGGGTTCATCAAGAAGCAATATTACTCTTGCTTTGTTGTTTTGCGCATTCTCCCATCCCATTTTTAAGTACTCTGTTTTGGATGCTTAACTGATTAATTTACAACTAGTTTGAGCAGTAGGAATTACCAATTTTTGACCTGTCAGCTTGACAGATATTATTACAAAAAAATAAAACCAAATCAAATAAATCACCATTCGCATTATTTTATAGAAATATTTGATTATTTTGTTTCTAAAATTTGAGGCTTGGCCTCTAGATCATTTACTAAGTTTACCTGAAAAGTTTGCCGACCGCTGCCTTATATGATTCGAAACCCTGTGGCTTATCGTACACCAAAAGGAAAGAAATTCAATTCTCCTAGTATATAACACATGTTAAAATAATTAATCAAATGCTTTTCTTTATCATTCCCCGATTACCATTATTTTTTCACCGTGATCAATGTCACCAATATGATGTATATGATAAGCCATATTCTGATAAATATTAAATAAGATATAGCAAAAAAAAACATAAAACATCACTATCAATTTCACTCGAGCTGTGACCCCATGCTTGAAGTATTAAGTCAACCCTAAGGAAACAGCTTAGAGAGCGAAACTGTATGTTAAAGATCGATGTTATTCGATGCTATTTGCTTCTATTGAGAACTGTTAATTCAATCAGTAGGATTTAATTTAATCCACAGTGATTTTAACAAGCCGATTAAATTTGTTGGTTTTTTGACGTTGCATTAAAATTACATGTGCGTAGCACAACATTTGTAATTTGCTTCTTTATTAAATAGTATTGTAAATGGAAGTAATCCGGTCTCATGGTACAGTCTTCAACTCGTACGGCTTAACAACATGCCCGTCATGGGTTCAAGCCCCAAATGGACCGTGCCGCCATACGTAGGACTGACTATCCTGCTATGGGGGGATCAATAAGTCACTGAAAGCCAAGCCCACAAGTGGTACAGGCAGGCCTTGACCGACAACGGTTGTTGAGTCTAAAGAAGAAGAAGAAGAAGATAGTAAATGGAAATATGCTGATTTTTTCAAAATGAAAACAACAACATGTTTTGACTTTTCGATTATAAATGCACTATATGCAGCACTGTGGATTACTGACGTTAAGCGTTTTACTTTTAGTAGCAGAATACTTTTACTCATTCCGTAAACTATAATTAATTAGTTTTGTTCGTATTGCAACTGTGTGATTGTACAATATCAAAGACATTAAACACAATTTAATGGATACTTTAAAGTGATCCATACATAAAGTGAGCAAGCGAAGAGCGTAATCAGGGCAGGTTATCTTGAATCTGCGTTCTGCGTTTCGTTCTTTGTCTCCAGATTGGCAGGTTCGTTCCGTGCCTCAATTTAGGGGACTATTCCCATCACTAGTTTCACATCGTCCCGGCTTGGTGCCTCGTCAAACCAGTTTTTCTATCTGAAGGAACGAACGGAAGAATGGAATTTTTGGATAACCCACACCAAGGAACCTCAAGCAAGGTCAACGCCGCTGTGCGTTTGTTAACTAAAGTCTCACTCTCACACACGGATACATCCACATGGGTGGATGGCGTGTAGAGGAGGGAGAGAATTTATTCCCATCTCGACAGTTGGCTCCATTCTCCATCAAACCCGCTCCAGCTGTATAGGTTATGAAAAATGATCAGAATTTAAATGGCTAGAATATGGGTAAGCACTGGTCGGTAAGTGTTTACACATGCATCGGTTTTTTTGTGTCGGGTTTTAGTTTGATTTTCGGAAGTTTTTGGTGCTCAACAAGGCTACCATCGGGTTGCGCCATCAATTGTTGAGTACAACGCGAGCGTGTCGGAAATATAGATATATAAATCACTACAGCCATTTGCAGGTGCCGTGCCTGGACTAGGATGCCCGTCCCGGGAAGTTAATGGAAAAGTTTCCTAATCATCTTTGACACAAGTTCGGGCTGCACCTACTCCTTACTTTTTCTGTGGAAAAAAAGTGACTGCAGTGCATAGAAGAACATTTGCGGTATGTCAACGAGGTGGTATCCAAGTCCGTGATATCACGATAAGCAGTCCGGCGAATTGTTTGCCAATCTTTGGAAGTACCTCGTCGGCTTCTTGGCGCCCGCACCGCGGCAGTTCCAGCGATTCGGGAACTCGAATAGGACTTGTCTAGATCCAAGTGTCAACGCTTGCGTTCTGACTATCAGCCGTGCTGTTTATTTTTTTATGGAGATAACACATTAAAAAAGAAGCGAAAATACTCATGTAAAAACAATACAATGCAATGTGTGTGTGTGTGTGTGTGTTTTGTTTGTGTGTGTGTGTGTGTGTGTGTGTGTGTGTGTGTGTGTGTGTGTGTGTGTGTGTGTGTGTGTGTGTGTGTGTGTGTGTGTGTGAGAGAGAGAGTATGTGATTTGCTGTGATGTGATGAGCGCTTCAACGTTTGTCGGGGCACGCTTGGTTGCTAATTAACGGAGCTGGAGCTAATGGATCTTTAGCTGTTTTTTTGTTGTTTGTTGTTGGGCGGGATGACGAGTAGCTTTGTTGGAAATTCAAATTTAATCTCTCTCGGGAAACTCCGCTCAGATGTTGGTGTCCAAGATAAAGCATGTTTGATTTTTAGCACCCTGATTAGCCTGTATAATACAACCAGGCAAAATAGAACTTTCGCTTTTTGACACGGCATCGTTCAATCAACAGTCTTTTCCAAATAGTGCTCTGAGTTTCCATTCGGTTACGCTACCATCTCCGGATGATCTCCAGAGCATCTCATCATATAGTCATCAGTGTGTGGCCGGTTCCAACAAAAACCCTGCTCCGCATGGGACAAAAATACCCCCCACTCTCCACTTCATCATCCTCGTCGCAACAACAGCATATGCATTCCATATTGATTAGTTGTTGCAAATTCATCCCCCTGCACATCCCTTTCCAATCAGTTCGCTCCCGTCGCCGAGTTGCCCCGAGAATCCGTGGACCAGAGGACTTTTCCCATCCGATCTAGCCAAACTTTCCGATGCTGCGTACGGTGAACTTTTAAGTGCGTTTGGTGTAAGTAGCTGAAGCAGCATATGAAAGATGTGCAGGATCCTGAAGACTGGCGGACGTATTTCGTACAAGAGGGAACAGAAGCGTCTAAAAAGGATGACAGCCAAAAACGTAAAGACCCACGGGGCAAGCTTGGCGCGTGGATGCTAGGCGGGATATTTCCTCGCACTGCTGCCGGCTCGTTATCAATTCACACCACGCTTGCCACGGCTACCGATACAGGGATATATTGTTCCATATTCATCAGTGCCTGCCGGAGTGGAATGGAATGTCGCTTTGGAGGTTTTTGGTGGTTTTCTTTTCCTTTTGTTTTTTTTCTGTTTTTTGTTTTGTTTTGGTGACGCTTTGTGTATTGTGCCTGTTGTGATGTTTTGGCTGTGTTGTGTAACTCGACTGCTGGGAGCAGATTGTTCTTTCACAACTGCAAAACAAACCCACCAAGCCAGCCCTGCGGGAAAGGAAAGCACTAAGGAGGGGGCCAAACCAACGGCATCCGTGCGGGAGGGTTCGTCCCACAGCCAGCCAGTGCAATAATTACGCTCCTGCCGATCAAACGAAATTCCTACGCCGCATGTGTTTAGATGTAGAAATTCTGAAAAGCAAAATGATGCCATCTCCTGAGAACAGCACGGATATTTGTCTAAACGCTGTGCTGGTATAGCGGTTTCGTTTACCCCACCAACCAACCGTAAACAGTGATTTATGTCACTCGATGGGTTTCGGAGAGCCTTCCAAGCAGAAATGTGCCCTGCGTCAACCTCGGGCACTTTTGGGATGATGGCGCCTTTGGGCAAGGGCAAGAATTATTATTTTATTCAATTTTTTTTTATTTGCTTGAATCTTTTTATTGCTAGAAATGAAATAGGAGCATTTTAAGGACAGATTTAGGTGGCGGGAGGGAGGAGTTTTGGTGTTCACAATCGCAGAATCATGTGACGCACATGAAACAATGTGAACTTTTTGACATATGCGCGATTGCGGGGACCCGATCGGGTCCACACGACTTTTATTTCACGCTTCGCCGGAACATCGCCAACGGCTGGAAGTGGCACCAGCAGCAGCACCGTCTTTCTTACCCGTGAGGGCAAGGAAAGATGGATCGGTGCGGAGAAGATTTACTTACTGAACAAAGCTAATTAAATCAAAACCATTACTGAAATCGTACTCTGCGCACCCGGCGCTCTCCTACCCTACTCTCACCGTTGAGATCTGGTGGTTCGCACAGGATTATCGCATTTGGTGTGGTGTGTGTGTTTTTTTTTTTCTTTCCACTTTTGCTCTCTGTGCGGCCTTTTCCTCATTGCCTGCAGCTTCATGTCTAGACAAGAGTTTAAAAAGGCGAGAGTTGCTTTAGGTGGAGAGCGAGCAGAGATAATGCAATAATTCGAACCGCATTTTATGCCCCAAAAATCGGTCGCCTTTACGTCTAAGCTATTCCGATTTAGAGGTATGGAATGTATCACAATCCAGCGAGTAGCGATCCTACGAAGAAGGTTTGGAACATAATCGAATAATTCTACAGCTTTGCACTCTCGACCACGAATGTTCTGAACCAACACGTACTCCAGTACTTTAATACGTGTTAGTAGACCAGGAACAGACGACAAAAAAAATGACTCTTGGTGTAAGAATGGCAATTTCTTTCCTCTATATTTTAAACACCGCGGTCCCGTGGTACAGTCGTCAAGGACTAGCTAGGCTACCCGGCTGTGTGGTACGTGGTAAATCGCGAAAGCCTATATAGGCTGACATGTCCGCGTAGAACGATACGCCAAATAGAAGAACAAAAATACATTCTAATGTTATAGATTTTGGTATAGGCAAAAGCTGCCGATGTGATACAACTTCTTCAGCACTTCAAAGTACTTGAATAGTTGTAGAATCTACAACGTGGAACTGGAAGTGACGTGGAGTAGGAACTCAATTCCTAAGGCGGATATTCCTGGATCGATGCACTTTCATATTTGTCTTCTGCAGAAAACCCTGCCTGATGATGCGACGATAACGAGATCGTACAGGTATTTCATAATATCATAGTTGACCTTGAACACTTGACGAAGATCTAGCGCTAAATATAACAGGTTCAGTATGCATTATCATTGCATTCCTTCCAGTTGGTTGTTCTCAGTTGGTTATTGCAGTCTAATTGAAATAGTCAAAAATGTCTATGCTTGGGCTATAACTATGAAAACATTGGCAAACATTCTACCATCAGCTGCTATACGAACCTGAAGCCAAGAACATGACTAAAACCAGTCGAGTTTCAGGCCCTTTGTTTGATGCGCTAATCTCAATCTGCTAGAATCAGCCCTCCCAATACCAAGCCCAAGCCCGTATGTTTGACATATGTTAGCTGTCCGGGACGCTCGGCGGACCTCGCCGATACGACCGACAATCAATCAAGCCAATTGTCAATTGGCCCAGCTTTGCCAGCGTTCTGCGTATGGATCTCTTATCGCTTGCCACATACGCGAGGCGCGCGCGCACGAACGCAGCCAAACACACACACACACACACACATGTACACAAACAGCCGAAGTTGGTTGATATCACATTCCCCTCGCGCTTGTTGCGTGTTGCCAGGGCCCGCACACAATCAGCTGCTAGCGACAACATTCCACCCGCCCGCCAGCTAACTACGCACACACCACCGCTACGGCCAATCAGGTTCTTCGCGGTGGGTACTGCCTCCGTACGAGCCTCCGTCGGCTCCGCACACACCGGGACGTTCCACACTTGCGCCAGAAGGTACCAGCAGCGCGCAGAACATCATCTCCCATACAGTTATGTCGACGCGGTGGTATGTGGGCTAGAGCGCGCATGTTGCGCCGCACGCTGGCCACTTTCAGTCTATGCTCAGTGTTCGAGCTGAGCAGCCGTGTGTTCGCTTTCCGTGTCGTGCGAGAGGCAACAGTGTGTGATCGTGCCTAAGTACTAGGTAAGGTATGGGGCGAGCGGGAGCTGGGTTGCGTGGGACACTGTTAGGTGCTGTTAGGCAGTCCCACACCTGTCATACTGGTGAGGTGGGTGGTCTGTGTGGCGTAGTTGCTGCGCTTGCAAACCATTCTGGTCGGGCGAAAGTGTGTGTGTGTGTGTTTTTTTCTTCTTCTTTTATTCATAGTTTGTGAGAAATAAAGAGGCTAATCATAAATACTTTACCTTTTCATTCTATTGCGCCTCTAACGCTACGCTGACTGCTGAACACACCTTTGCCAGGGATTCAAACCAACTCCTTTCAACCGTCTAGCGCTCCAGCCTCCAATCAACTGCTCGCTGTGTGCTAGATAGACGAGACGAAGTGAAACATCTCAGCATGAGTTGTGCTAGTGTTTTGACCAGCAAAGACCTGCCGGACATTGAGGTAAGTGGGGCCGCCGTTAACCAACCCCTAATTGAATGCTAGCTGCGCAATTACGCCAAGCGTCGTCCGCCCGAACAAGAGCTTATTGTGTAATGAGCGAAACGCCGAATATGACGTTATCGTTCTCAGGGTCGCCTATTTCGCCGACCGACGTCACGCAGCCACAGATCACGCGTGGCGAGTGAAATTCGACCCGACATCCGATCGCTTCCCGCTTATCTTGCCGCACTGTGCCGTATCAGCGGGTGTGAGCATCGGGCATCAGGTCACTCTGGCGGCGCAGCACTCGCCTGTTTTGATGCAGTGCCAATAAATTGTAGCAGTGTTTATGCACACACACACACACACACGCACACACAAACTCAACACACTCAGTACACTGCACCCGCCAAATGGCACATTACATCATGTGCCCTCGTTTGCACCAGAGGACCGCCTCGGTCAATCTCGTGTTTGCCCTTCCATTTCCCTTTGAAAGGTCGTGGCAGCGCAAAACACTGCGTCTTGTGGGGTTGTTTTGCGGCTGTGTTTGTGTTTCCTCGTCTTGGGTAAAACCGCGCAGTCTGACTGGCTGCAAACTGAACAACAAACACTCGCCTTAGTGATGGGAATAACAACCACCCTTAGTAGCGTGAGTCACTTCAGAGCGAATGAGGCACAAAGGCGAGTAAAACGTTAAATTTGCTCTGTAAGAGTGATGAACAACAGACAGTTGTACGTTGAATTCAGATTTAACAGGTTGGCTGATAAGTCCCCGGTTTAACAAAGAAAAACACATTTTTTATTGTCAAAATTCGTTTTTATTATTCAACATAGTTCCCTTCAAGAGCGATACAAC